>JBCJKH010018127.1:0-21012 GCA_039877255.1 Loriculus beryllinus | reverse complement strand
TGTAGTGATAGGACAAGGGGTAATGGGTTCAAACTTAAACAGGGGAAGTTCAGGTTAGATATAAGGAAGAAGTGAGGCAGTGGAATGGGTTGCCCAAAGAAGTGATAAATTTTCCATTGCTGGCATTGTTCAAAGCCGGGTTGGATGGAGTCTTAGGTGACATGGTTTAGTGTGAGGTGTCCCTGTCCAAGGCAAGGGAGCTGGAACTAGGTGATCTTAAGGTCCTTTCCAACCCAAACCATTCTATGATTCTATGATTCTATACATATACATTTCCAGCTCTGTGTATTTTGCAAAGCATATGCCAAAATCTAGTGCTTACTTTACAGAGCAAAAAATGTTGGGTTTTCTTGTTTATTTCAAAGGGGAACTATTAGAAATCAATTACTATGTTTTTCTGGGTCAAGCAAATATAGGTGAATTAGATGAACGGGAAACCAAGTGCAAGCATCAACTATCAGTAAAGCACCACTAGTTAAGTTGCGGCAGATTTATGAGCTTTATTTTCCACCTTAGGCCTGTCATATTTTTTCACCTTTATGTTAGTTAATTGCAGAGTAACATAAATTAACTTTGGAACACAGCAAAAATGGGAACTTTATTTATGAATTTCTTGGATTTCTTTACCCCAAGCCAAACAACTAAATTGCTACTTAGCATAAATTATTTATTGGCCCTGGCTCAATACCATCCAACACCAGCCCCTGGAGGTCTGGGAGATATAAAAGATTTAAAGCATCTGTGCAACAGCATTGGTGCAGCCACAAAGCTATGTTTCTTTCCAGAAGGGTCCACTTTATTTTGTTGTAAATAAATAGAGCCTAAATTTCAGGGGAGGGCTGGGTATCTTCTAGCGGGACTGTAGTGTTTTGCATATGTTAATTACCCGCAGCTGCATGACAGAGAGACAAACGCTATTTGCACAACTATTCTGGGGAGACCTGTTGACAAAAGGATGAATTCTAATTTACACAGAATACATGAATGCTATAATTTCCCAACACTTCTATAAATGTGCATATATGTAAATCCATTACAAAGTGATCATATATACAGTCACTTTTATCTTTATAAGCTTAATTTTTATCTATATATCTCTACATACATATAAGGAAATGATAAATAAAGCCAGGGTTAACTTGAAAATGGACATATGCCATTCAGTATACTCATATGTAAAGCCAATCTCTAAATTTAATCTGACAAATACGTCCAAATAATACTCCAGTCTAGGCTGTTGTCTGCAAACTATGGCTGATGCCATGCTTCATGGCTCCTATGAGCTTCTTCTTCAGCTACACATCATCCCCACAAGCGTATTGGCTTGACTCTTCCCCCTTTCAGCTCATTCTCCATCATGCTCTCCTCAACTTCTCCTCCACTTTTGAAATGGCAGGAGCCTGGTACACTGGTACCTCTCTACAAAGAGAAAGTCCCTAAATGAGAGAGCTGCAAATGAATATGTAGGTCATAAGTTAAGCTTGATGGACCACATATGCTGAAGAACAACTATCTGCGCACTGATTTTTGACCACACAGCTGAGCACTTCTGAAAGTATGTACACAGCACATATTTTATTATTCTGTAGAAGAATTAGCTTCTGCAATGCCTGTGTACAATTTATTGTCTCTTGTTAGGTTTTTTTTTTTAAAAAAAACATTGTCTTATTTCTCTGTCAAAATGTCAAAATAAGTTAGAGTAAAATTTTATTTAAAGTTTTAAAAGGACTTGAAAGCCTTCTAAAATTATAAAAGCCTTTTAGCATCATTAAAAATGTCCTATTATTTTGTTGCTGTTTTTGTGGTTACTGTGTCCTAAGTAGTTGGTTCTGGCAGTGGGAAATGTCACTGTCTAACAAGAAAAGAGCAGCTGTAGCAGCACCAGTACAACAATCTGTAACGACAGCCCTTATCTCATACACGTACATATGCGCTTAGCTCTACTTTCCTTGGTCAGTCCGGTTGGTTTTACAGTTGGTTTACTGTTTTTGGGACAGGAGCTCAGGTATCGTGTACGTAGTGGAGTCTTTATCTTGTCTTTTGACAAGGCTTTTTTAATACTTTAGAAAAACAAAGTTAAAATTTAAGTTGCCTTCTTTATACCTTTATACAAGAATAAAAAAATATATTACTTTTCAATTTCATTAGTACTTAGAGAAACTGAGTAATGTAAGTGCTCTGAGCAGCCTATAAGCAAGCAGAAAAATTCTTACTTCTTTCAACATTTTAAAGACAACACATACAAGACAGATTAAAGATGGATGAATGGAACAGGACTGTGAAGTGATTCATGACTTGCTGCAGAGCAGAAGAGCTGGGAAGAGCAGGTCTCCTGTCTGCCAGTCCATTGCGCTATCCAGTAGAACAAGTATCCCATCAGAAAGATAGCAAAAATCCTGAAAGACTGTAATTATTTTTAAATACAAACCCACTGCCTCCTTTTCTCCATGGACTTGTTCCAGGAACTGGAAAGGATCATGGGCAACTTTTGTGCTGAGTGTTATTTTCAAATAGTGAATAGATATGGAGGGTAAGAGATTCCAGTGGTCTGAAAATGATCTGAAACTTGATTCTGTGGTTTTCATCATGGAGACCAAGAGAAAAGTCATGACATACAATAAGCAATCATCATCTGGGCACACAAATAATATTGGGGCAGGCTGACCTCCAAGTATCATTAACAGAGGCATGTACCACTTACTTAAACATATACAGCCCCTCCTGAGGACTTGTTTTGTATTTCCAGTATTAGTAACTGGAAAGAAACAGGACTTCAAATTTCCAGAGAATTTAAATACAAACTGAAATATCAACTTATTTTTATTTCAGTTGTAATATTTTTTATTGATTTGACTATTGTATTTTTCAATAAATAGCTTATAATATGGCAGCTATAGAGAAGATAAAATTATAAAAATGGTCAGGAGAAAAAAAGCAATTACGCAGGGGTGAAAATGCTGTTTTTGAGGCATATCCAGAAAATCCATAATCATCAATAAGGCTTGGCCGATGTGCATTCAATAAACCCTTCGTATGAACTCACAATGATTTCATATATATAATGATTTCTTACATACAATTGTTCCTTCTTCATCTTTCTCTTTTTGCTTTGACAGTATGCTTTTTAATTACATCCACTTTAGTGAGTTTAATTAATCAACCTGTTCCTCTGAAGAGTCAATTTTATAAAAGGTCTGCAGTACTGTAGAGGCACTGCTTATTTTCTCTCAGTGCTCATTCAGAAAGGAAGACCTCTAAACCCTCTCTGGGGCTATTCACACTTACTGACTCCCCATTGGTAATTCAGCTAGAGTTTGGCATCACTGCCCATGAGGACTGCCAAGGAACCACATCTCCTGCTTCTGTGTTCAACACAATTTGCTCCTTGCTGGGTGTTTGGGATCTGAAAATCCTGCTTTCAGTATGCCAAGTGTTTTGTTGCTAGTCATGTTCAACGCAATCTTTTATGACAGCAAAGTCAAGGAAAATCTTCCCTGTGTTTTAAGTACACTCTTTAAACAACCTTAAAGGTTTCCCCATATATCCTTAAAGACCTTGCTTTTGATCTACATCAAAACTAATCTGTCTAGGCTCTGCTTCCTTGTTTATGAAGAAGGAATATAGAAGGCCATTCATGATCTGACATCATTCAGTACTGAACTGCTAAAAAAAATGGGCTCAGATGAAGCCAGTTTAGCAGTGACCTAAATAAAGGAAGCTAGCTATGAATCAGGAAACTTCCCTTGCTCACTATGCTCTTACTGTGTATTTGTTTAGAGGCATTAAATCAATCTTGTTGCTTACATTTTTAACAATAACCTTTGCTCACAGATAATTAAAATTACAATTTGCAAGTGAAAAATCAAAATAACACCAAGTCTGAAATAAACTAAGATACGTAAAACTATCTCTGAGCTGTGTTTTGTGTTCCTGTTGACAGTTTTTCTTTCTCTGTACAGACATGAAAAATACCCCGATACTTCAATGCAAGCTGTCATGCAGAATCCTCAGCTGCCAGTATCCAGTGTATTTGAAAAGTATGAGAAAATACTGTCAGTGCCAACAGATTCCCTAATAAAAATAATAATGAAGTCTTGAGAACTGTCAGCTCTTCAATTATGCAGCTATGACAGTGGCTGCACATTTGCAAGAATCCAACCTTGCTACTGGAGGGCATGAAAAGGCCAATGAAGCTTTGTCAGAGCCAGACATGGTTAGGCACAGTATTTCTGTTCTCTCCTCTACTGTCCAGCCATGTCTTCAGAAAGTTTTCCTTGAACTCCAGGTTCAGATTTGCTGACATAAAGAACTGAATAAGTTAAATGAATTCTAATCCTGACACACACAATAAAAGCAGAGTAAAACGCTCAGTATTAGTCTTGCTCCTTGGATAAGGGCTCTCAGTGACATTAAATTAAGCAGTTAGAAACCAGGGAGAGCCAGCAGAAAAAGTATGATCTATTCTTCTATGCTGTCTCTAAAAAGTGCAGGTCAGGCACTACTTTTGTTAGGAAAATAACATTAGGAGGACATCTATATAGAGCCTATCATTGCCTTGGTAAGACTGACACTGAAACTACTAATCAGTGAAATCGGAGGCATCATATTTCTTGTTTGAAAAAGAGCAAGGTATTGACACAAAGGAAGAATCCAACTCAATTTGTTCTGGTATTTCCTGATTAGGATCTATCAGAATGGCATCTCTTACTTAGTCATAACTTAGGTGTAGCTTTCAGAGAAAACCACTGTCATAGCAAGAGATAAGGCATAATTACCCACGACTGGTAGAGCTCAATCTTTCTCTTCATGCTTAACAAATAAAAATAGGTTCACTTTCTCATTGATTAAACAAATAGCAGCTATTAAAGCATGAAACTTGAAATACTCTCTTGTGATGTTACAGTTTCCACCCGAGCATTAACCCAGCATATTCCTCTGCAACTGGAGCAGTCCAATAAAAGAGGGGTCAAATACAGTCTCAAGTTTGCCCATTGTTCATAGAAAACCAAAAGAAAACCAAACCCTCACACCCCAGATTTTGGCCCAGCCTCCCCATGTGAAATGAATTTGTGTGTTTCCCAAAATGATTACCATGAAGGGAAAAAGTGAAGGGTTAAGGGAGCAAACAATGTGTTTCTCCCTGCATATGCATGTAGCTACTAGACCCAAGCAGGTCTTTCTCTACAGCCTATATGTAATATGTGCCTCTGCCAGAGGACTAATTTACTGAGAGCATCTTTGGCCTACCTAGAGTCAAAGAAAGGCCACAATATAATTTGCTCCTTCACATTGTGGTATGCAGGAAGACGGCTTGACTCCTTCTCTTGTAGCATCCTGAACCATGTATAAGATACTAAAAAGGAGTGAGAAATTGTTCCAGCCAGCCATACCTTCCTTTAAAAAACACAACTACTTTTCACAGTGATACAATGGGACAGAGCTCCTGGTTGTTCTTCTCCCTCTCCTCGATAAAGTACACACTTGCGGTACCTGGTACACAATAAGGATTTCCCTGGGGAGAGAATGTAGCACTGATACGAGTGCTTCAGTTTAATCCTCCTTTCTTTCCTTCCCTTCTCCATTCCTCAGCCTCCTCCAGGCTCTTATGGGAGTTTCTAGGTTACTAAAGGCTTGCAAAGCCAGTGCATTGGAGTGACAGCTACACACAACTGCAACATTCAGGAGTGAGTGACATATCATTTCTTTAATTCTTCCTCCTCCTGAGTCTCTCACAATAAGGCTCCAAGCCACTCTTTACATTATATATAGTTCTATTACTCTTTTTGGTTAGCAACTGGTGATATTGTATATTGTAACAGGTACGTGTCAATGAATCACTGTGCATTGATGTATACCTTGGTTGCCGAATTATGACTTACTCAAAAACATTGAACAGAGTAGCAGTAATCATGGGTTTATTTTATTGATTTGGGACAAGAAGTGTAGTCATGCAATCCTTATGTAAAACAGAAATTTCACTGCACCAGATTTTTCAATTTTTAATGTGTAAATTCAGTGAGAGATTACTTTCGTTATAGTAAAAATATATACCTTTTTTCTTTTTTCCTTGGCGTAACAGCTGCAGGCAATGCAGTTGTGCTAGCACACAGCAGAGTTGGCCATAATGTCTTATAAGATCTCAGAAAAGCCTGACTATCTAAATATAATATCTAATATCTAAAGCTAACAATTCCCTGGAAGGAACTCAGTGAGTGATGGTGGAACCCCATACTGGCAGGCATTCCTGGGTGCTCCTCACAAAGGATGAACATTTCAGCCTCAGTGGCAAAGTGAGTACCCAACAGTTCAGATGGACTGGGGGCTGTGTCAGAATCAATTGTCTCTACTCTAGTTGCTTTCTTGGGTGTCGAGGTAGAAGATGAAGCACAAGCACCAACCACCATCCCACTCTTTCTATCCAGGGCTGACAAGGAGTACTGTGGGAGGGTTTGGCCCAACAGTGAAGGCATTTGATGAAATTAATTTTGGGAATTCTGAATATTTTCATGGAAGGTCCAAATGTGAAAGCTCTGACAAAGGGCAATGACTGCCAACTCTGCTGTGGTGGGGACAGACCCACACTAGTGCCAGCTGGATGAGTTCAGGCAAGAGAAGAGTGCTAGGCAGGCTGATGGTGAGCTTTATGTGGCTGTGTTAGCTTACCATCCTGGCACAGAGCTCTCCACTGGCTAATTCACACTGACAAGCAGTTGCACAGTGCTCTGGGCGACCTCAGGGAGCCTCCTTCCCCCCACAGCTACCTACCTTGCATTAACCCAACACGTTCAGTTTTATCACACTGTCCCCAGTGTGTATAACTGTCTTGTGGCCACTGTACTCCCCTCTGTGACAATGCTGATGGTTTTCCCTCCTGCTGCCAGCAAACTCAAGTAATGTTTCAGCATAAGTTACAGAATAGTTGTAGGTGAAAAAAGGTCCGTATCTCAGTAATGCAGAAGGAACTGAAAGTGCCTGTTATCACTCAGGAAAGGGGACCATTTGTTTAGCAGATGCCTCGATGTAACCCTCTCTGGGAAGGATGTTCTCATCCACCCTAGGGGTGACTTTGCCGACAGATCTCTCCATCCTCAGGGGAGCAGAGGAGGGCTCAAGCACCTGCTCTCTATATTTTCTCTACTATGGCAATGATCATGAAGGAAATCATTAGACAGACCAGACTTCCAGCTCCCATTATTTTTAACAGGCGTTGCACATCTAATTTGAAATGCACAATGCAAATATTTACCTTCAAGTGTCAAAGGAGACTATAAAGATCTTTATGGATCTTCACACTTCAAGGACTTAATTCATTAAAAATAATTATACATATGTGGGGATTACTTCCACGGTGGAACTGAGATATGCAATCAGTTGCCAAGTAGGAAAGTACAACATACACGCTATACGTCTGTGTGTTAGCTTTATGTGAGAGAGGAGGGTTCTTGTACATAGGAACATATGTGTATAAACAGGGCTGAGACATCTTACTGGAATTCACCACTGAATAAATTACAGAAAGTCACTGTGTGGCAGTGGAGACTCCCAGTGCTGCAGACAAGCTCTTTTGTGCTTGCCCACCTCCTTCACCTCAGCCTGAATACTCCACATGTCTCTTCATTTTAGAATGAGAGCAGTTTTAGGAGGTAAAATATTAAAAATCAGCTTTGATTTCCTTTGCCCCATAGAGATTTCAAGGTGTCCAGCAATTTATTTACAATGCAGCCAGTTTTACAAGATTGAGGCATTTAGCCTCAGATATTTATTTATCCTTTGAGAACAGGCACACCTTGATCCCTGCTGGTTGTTTAAGGGCCAGATGCTGCTATTTTGAGCAGGTAACTGGAAAAAAATTTACTACTGAAGTCAATGGCTGAGAGGAGGCAGTCAATTAAGTTCTCAGACACTAATAATCTGTTCTTACTTGTAAATCATGGGGACTCTGTTTTAAGTGCTTGGAAAACTTCAGGCATGAATCATGCAATAACAAGCACCTTCTTTTTCAGAAAATAGTGTTAATAATTTAGCTGTCTGGTTATGGCAAGGTAACCTACTTGTATGTCACCCCCAAACTGATAGCATCTCAGCACTCACCACACACACAAAAAGTAGTGGGGAAAGAGCATCTTTCTTTTCTCTCTGGTTGTGCTTGGGGTGCGGTGGTTTTGAAGAACAGCTGTCATAAACAGGACTTTATTTCTCCTTGTGAAGAATACCAGGTCCTTTTACCTTGTCTTGCCTCAGAGGATGTTCATACCTAGGCTCAGCCTCTGCACAACTCCTCTGCTGCCTATGCTTGCCAGCTTTCTGGCATCCTGTGGGGGCTTAGTTGCCTGTAGGGACTATGCTCAAGCAGGGAGGGAAGAATCTCAGGGGATCAGGACAGATATAGGGAGATCACACAGTATTATACCATATACTCTTAATGCTATGTGTTAACATTAGCCTGTGCTCAACAGGGAGACAGCCCTGTGAGCAGAGCCTAAGGATGAAATGATCACAGCAACACGTGCTTCTTAGCAGATTTTCAGCCCAATTTGCACCAGTTGGTGAAGCCCTGAGACTATGGCAATTTAGTCCACTTTTTAGATAATGGATCTTATCTGTCTTCATAGAACAAGTTTGCACTTCATAAAATCTTATAGAATTTCACTGGCTATAGTGACACAACCCAGCTGCTGTTGCCGGTAATGAAAGTTTTATGGCATATGAAGCACATTAGAATATTATTGGGTATCTGTTGCAGTATCAGACATTTGCCTTTGACATCAGAAAGGTGGTAAACTAATGATGAGATGTGCTTCAAGGGTACATCTGGTTTAATAGTGCCTATTACATTTGACACGGAGAGGCATGAACCATGTTATCTTGCATTTTGGCAAATAATATTTATTCCACAAAGAAGTTCATGCATGCAGAATAAACAGCATCTTCCTGGTGAAAGCATATAATTAGCTGAAATTCAAGAAGTGACAAATATTTGCTTTGCCTGAAAGTTACTGCATGAGATTCTCAAGTTTGAAGTATTCCAGAGACAGCCTTCATGATTTCATAAGTGCTTGGTGTTGCTAAGTACTGAGCAACACAGGTTGCAGGTAGAAAATGTCTATCTAATGTGGAAATTATGCACCCCATTTCAACTCTGTTTTGCATTCCTTTTTGCCCTCTTGGAACTCTGCACACTTCTACTCTTATTGAAAATTCAGGGAAGCTGTAGGATTTTCTAAGTATCATGGACTAAAGCCCATTGGCTGCTCTTAGAGCTGCTTGAAAACACTTGTTTGAAAAAAATAAAAAAAAACCTCCCAAAACCAAGGTTTTCCAAAAAAAAAAAAAAAAAGCTGTTGCAACTGAATTAAGTTGTATTCCGTTAACTTCTGTCTGCACTGTTGTTTTGTTTATCTGTCATCTGGGGGAAAAAATGACTTTCCTCTTTTAATACTTGCAGTAGTCAGGGGTTTTAATTTCGAAATAACTTTCATTATGAAATGTTTAAAATGTATCAAAGTAAAATGCATCATGACCCCAAATATTTATGAAAAATTCGTCGCCTACTGATTTGATCTGGTAAACCACAGGAGATTAATTAGTCTTGGTTATGTGACTTTTCAAGCACTAAACATGGCTGAAGGGGTTTTGCTTTTTGTAGTGTAAGCCTGTATTTTCATGTATTTATATAAAATATATAACATATAGGGGAATTAGTTACATGGTAACATTTACCAGTGGTATTTTACCCAAAATATGAGAATCTCCAAAAGCTATAAGGCTATATTCATAATGAGAATAATTCAATGTAATTTTTCATCCATTAATTCAAAACTGCTCCTTTTCAGTTGCTTTAAAGTAATTTGTACAGTAATTAAAATATAGTGTGAAAATAACCTTTATTTCCTTTTTAAATGAGAGGGTAACACATATATACTGAGTAATCCACACCAAAATGTTTTTAGGCTATGGACTGCAGTGTCTTAAAATAAACCATATGCTTCCTCTTCTCTTCTACAAAAATGATTAAAACCAAAATAAAAATGTAGAGGACTTTCCCCCAAAGATACTCAGCATCAACTGAAGGGCTCTTGTGCCCTGCTACATCCTGAGGGTTTCTAACGTATGTCCACGGGGTTTCTAGTTCCAGACAAACGTCCAGACAATAGAATCATTTAATTCTAGTGTTAAAATGAGAAGAAATTAAACTTCCATAAAACCCCCTAACCGTATCAAACTCGAATATCTTACCTCACCCTGCTCCATTTATGCAAATACATTTATAACATTTCATAAACCAGCAGCATAGCAGCTTAAATGTTTAAAAATAAAACTTCTGCAGAGACATTAGCTTTAATTCATTTCAAAGTGCCCTGTTTTGGTTTTTTTTTTCCTTATGGATTTTGTGAATTAAGGTTACATCGTGTTGGTGTTGGGATTTTTCTTTAGCTGTGAATTTCTGTCTTCATTTGGCTTGCAGACAGCCCTTTCACACTGTGGTGCTGTTGCAGGTGAGGAGCATCTGCACCTCTGTGGAGGCAGAAGCATGTGTTTGATAAGGATGTTGATGGGTTACAGGCTGTCACCATTCATCCTAAAAAGCTTTTTCTGACTAACCATCACAACAGAAACACACCATAATAAGGCTACCAGGTTCAGTATTGATTTCCCATCTAATATAATATCATGATTGTATATTACTTGTTTTTGTACTTTACTATTCCCTAGGATGTTAACTTTGAAGTTTTAAAAGCCTTCAGTTCTACAGCTGCAATCCTTAACACCTCTGCAGTCTTCTATGCATCACTTTGCCATTCTTCTCTTCCTCATGTGCTTAGCTGACCTGGTGCAGGAGAAAAACCCTTCCTGCTCACATAAATTCCTGAAACATGAAAACATTGCTTTAAAGATGTAGGACTGTTAGAAAAGGGCTTCTTCAAAGAAAAAAAAAATCCAAACCCAGAACCATGAACAAACAAAAAAGCATCTTTTTCCCCTCAAACTCCTTTACACGGGGAGAAGAGGAAGGTTAGCGGGAGAGCCTTGCACTCATAGGGACTTCAGAGGACTTGGCCTCAGTGTTCACTCTCAGAAGGGGCCAAATGCTCCCCACTGGTCCCTCTCCCCTTTTTGCTGTCTTGTGTCCACTTTGTCCCTCTGGACTTTGAGGTCTTCAGGACATTCTTCTGCTGAATGTTCTTAGCCAACCATCAGTTGGGTTCTGCTACGTGCTGCTGTAGGTATCTATAACAATCCAAGTCAGTCAGAATATAAAAATGCCTCATTGAATTCTCCTTTGTTCCCTGATGATATTCAGGAAGGCAGCACATGGTACCTGCAGATGGATGGCAGCTAAAATGCCATTTAAAGCTGTAAGCAGAAGTGGAAGTTTGTTTTCATGCATTTTCTATCTTTCATTTGGATACGGCAAAACATTTATTAATCCTCCTCCAAACCATATGCTATATGTCTAATGAGTGGTAGGTTCAGTTAATCATATAAACCCAACCAAGTATAGCAAAAAAAAGCATTGCAGGGTAGGTGAAAAAGCTAATATTGTAGATCTGAGTTAAATGAATGAAGGAGACGAAGAATATGGAGGGTCAGGTCCTCTGGGAAGTTCAAATAAATATCGAATCAAATAAAGTTTGTCTGGGTACTTGAGGTGCTGTCTTGATAACTTTTGAACTGCTGGCTGAAGCATCTTCACAGGCTTTGTGAAGGCTCAGGTTGCAAGCACGGCTGGCCCTGCTTTGTAAGTTTTGGGAGTACTCTCAAGGCTTAGCCTATACAGATATTTACACAGCACTTTACCACATGATTGCTTTAGGCTGTAAGGAACCAGTGGGAAACTGAACCCAGAGGTTTCCCAAGCTCACCAGTGGGGTATCTAAATTACTGCATGAACCCACACTCGAGTTTTCCAGACATCTTTTATTGAAGAAGTGACATGACTGCTCATAAACTGTGATAACACAGAACATCTGCAAATTTCACAAGGAAATGTTGGAGGATTTTATTATATTTTATTATTTATTTTATTTTATTTTAATTTTATTATTTTATATTTTATTTTATTTTATTTTAAATTTATTTACTTTATTCCAATTTTATTTACTTTATTCCTCCACCATGTTACCAGTTTTACGAGGCTGTGATATCTGTTATGATCTTCTTGCTGGGACAGCAAACGCTGACTGTGAAAAATGAGTGTTGACAAATTCTGTGCAAATTTCTGTGCGTCGTTCAGTGCCAAGTTCTAGCTTGCAACAGCTCTTCTATTCCCTAGAAATTAGCCTGCAATAGTTGCCAAATTACAGCAGTTACGTGGCTTGTGCAAACAGGTCTAGGAAGACACCATCATATTCATTTCACTTGAGCCCTAATTTGACCTACAGATTTGATTTCCAGCTTCCATAAATTCAATATACTACTAAACCACTTCTCTAGCGAGGCCCCTGAGTCCTTTGCTCACTGGAAATTGTACTCTTATTGAATTATAAATATTTATAAAACCTGTGTGATCTTTAAAAATGTGAGAACTATCTCAGTGTTTGTAATTGCTATAAAAAATATCCCGAACCCACTAATTGAATGAAGCTTTCAAATGTGAGTAATTTTTTATTTGAATTCTATGTCCTTATGTATTATGTAACAATTAGTAATGATGTGATGGATAATTTTTTTGGAACAGCTCCTGATTCCATTACTCAACTACTCGATCGACCAGTAATTATGAATCATATCTTTAATTAGCTGCTGCTCTTCAGAAACATATGAAAGCCAAGGGCATAAAGTAATTGGCATAAAAGTTTTCCTAATTAATTTATCTGTCCATGTGAGTAACCAGGACTGGAGTCAGGGGAACATTTATAACTCCAGGAAGGCCAGGCCTAAAACCCGATGTCAACCGAGATTTATATTTCTGAATTATAAAAAGAACAACAACAAGCCACAAAATTACATTATCCTCAACTCCAACAATGCAGCATATAATGCGTTGTTCAGAGATGAGCAAAAAACTTCTTATTGATCCAATTCATTTTCATCGTATTCTCTAGTGGGTCTTTCAAATCTCTCTGGCTATTTCCCTCCTTCCACATAGTAACAGTAATCAAGCACATTAAGCAATTCATTAAACAACAGCCCCACTGACCACAGGGAGTATTACAGCTAACATTCATTAGGCAACTAGCAACTTTATTTAAGCAGAAGAGAGCTCGGGAGTGCAACACTCAACTCTTTGTCGTCCAGGAGGAGCCGGTGGCCCACCTAGGCAGTACTGTATCTGCCTTTCACAAACTATAAAACCTTGAAGCTGGCTGGCACAGACAGTGCCTTTTTCAAGTTGCTGCCTGGGAGAGAAGACAAAGTGGAGTGTGTGCTGGTTTAATTCTCAGCCTGCCAAAGATTAAGTTAAAATCTGAGCTCATTCTTAAGTATGGGTTGTTAAGATTTATGCCTGATATGAAAATAAAATCTTACAGTATTGATATTTAGGTCCTATATTGTTCAGATCTGATTTCAAGAGGCCAAAAGTTGTAAAGCATCCAGGTTTGTTCATTTGAATATCCTGGCTTGCCTGGCACTTTGCAGTAAAAATGATATATATTGTCCTTCATAATAACAGAGGAAAGGCTAAAACAACACTGGAAAAAAGGCCTTTCTACAAACAATGTTAAAAAAGTGTTAGAAAAGTTTCACTAAGATTTGGCCAGTGTGCCTGTATGCTGTTTCTGTCCTAATTAAGAAAGATTTAAGCTTCAGGTTTGTTGCAAAGTCCCTGACAAGGAGATAATTTTTGTGAGTAAATAAATATATTGCTGTTCTCCTCCTTGCTCATTTCTTTATTTCTTTTTTTAAGGCAGACCATATTACAGAAAGGGCGAGACAAAATTAGACAATATTACTCAGCATTACTGTTTGTAGAAAGATTCCTACAGAAATTCAAGCTCTTTTTCTAAAAATTTGACAGTCTTAAATCATTAAAGCAATGTTTAAGTAGCTACTTCTACAGTCTACTCAGTGGTTCCATGGAATGAATATATATGCACAAGGCTAAAGAAAACCACCTTCCCCTTCCATAGTGTTATTATTTTCTATTACTCCTATGAAAGTATAATCAAGTTTGGCAGGGTTACTATTAAATCATACAATGCTTGAAATGACTTCACTTCTTGTATAGTGTAACTTAGCATAACTCCCTTGATTTCAGAGGAACTAGATAAACTGAGAAGCTGATTCATTTTGTCACAGCCCTATTCTGGTTTTAAAAGCCTGCACTTCAGCATTCACATTATTGCCTATTGCTGGTACAGAAATTACTAAGAGTATTAAAAAGAATTAATGGCATTACTGATTACTGACAGTTATAACTGGAGGGTAGAGTCAACGCTGCTATAATCTGAAAATACATTTCTGGGGTGTTTAATTATATGAAACCTAGTGATTAAACCCACAAACCTGCAACTTCTCCAGAGTAACTTTTCTTGCTAGGACATCAGCTTTCTTTCTAAACCTTGTATCTCACTGGCAAAATACCAGATCCATTCTTTCTATCTCACATATATTGATTAAGCATTTGAGATGGTGCCATCAGTAAATAAAAAAATAATTTTTAAAAATTTCCCTTTTTACTCAGTATTCAGTACCAGCAATTATAAAACCAGAGCATGTGCAGCATCTGTCAGAGTGGTGCAGTGTGAGGCCCTGTGGAAACGTGGGCTCAAGGCTGACTTCAGTCTTTCCCTCAGAGCTCTCATGGCCAGAAATGTGGGAAGAAGTAGGAGGGTTCTTGCCAGCAATGTGATGGTTGTCCCCTCTGGAAGGAGGGACATCACTGGCGCATAGGAGTCTCCCACTGAGGAGAAACCACAGGGCACACTTACTGCCCTACATTAAGGAAGATGAAGCTTGATAAGGGATGTGTCTTAGTCCCAGAAGCTAGCTGGGAACATTGCTTGAACCCTCTTTACCTGCATGTAGAAAAGGGTGTCAAGAGGCAGAGGGATGGTGGGTCAAAATGCAGGTAAGAAAATGAGCTCCAGCAAGTGGTGTGGGCTGATGGAAGAGCACCAAAATCAAATACAACCCACTGGGCCCTGTTGCCTCCCAGGACCTGCTGCTCACAAGCACTATCATTCATAAGAAAACGTAAGAAAATAAGGCATTTATCTCACTCAGACATCTTGACAGCCTTGTGAGCAGAATGTGTTTGGTTGTATGACTAAATATTTTGGGCTAACATGAACCGTGGGTCCATGTTTCTCGTCAGGCAATTCAGAGCCCATACAATAGGCGAAGCTCTAGCATTGTTACGAGATTTAAAGGGCAAAGATGGTATTGTGCTCTTCCATTACACAGAGCTTGCGATTTCAACTCTATCAAACTACCCTTAGAAAACAGACCTAGTGACTTATTTTATTAGCAACAGAAAGAATTACAAAACGTGTATCCAACATATACAGTTGACTGCCTGTATTCTCTGTACTCAGTTCTGGTACCAGCATATAAATGCATTTGTACTAAGGCAGAGAGTTTATTATATATGATGAATGGCACTGAAACATCAGTTTTATCCTTCTTGTAAATATAGGGGCCATAATTCATGACAGGTGCAGCCTCCAGATGCCAACAGTGCTATTGGTTTCAGGGCCAGGACCAGGAAGACACAGATAATTTTGCTAATTCCCTCCATTATATTATTATATTCTTACTTGCAGTGTGAGACAGCTTATCATGGAATCATTAGAGAGAAAATCCATGTTTAATGTTACATTGCCAAAAACTAAATGTGTGCTGCAACTCTCATAACACCTTTAAAGCATAATGCATTATACGTTGAACTTTGTGAAAATACAAAGTGCTTTATTTTATTTGGTTTTGGTATCTGTAAGGTTTGAAGAGCATTTCTTAATGTTGGGAATTTTTAAAGGTCTCTATCACCATAATATTTGGGCATAGAGGTCCTTATTGTATATATATGCTTTCATGACAAAGGACCACTGGGCATTGTGATGGTCCCTGGAACAAACTTTCCTGAGTCCTTCCTTCCTTGTTAGGTCATGCTGAGTTTGTCACCCTAGATGTTACTACATAGTAACAACTGCTATATTAACGAAGGGGAATTGTTTCTTTATTTACTGACACTACAGGATCACAGGAGAACTTGTGCTGTGCTCCTCTACAACCCTGATTACACCTCCCAGAATTAGGCTAATATTGTAATTCTTGCTTTATAGGTGAGATGAGGCACAGAAAAGAATTTCTTGTCCAGAATTTCCATAGGGAAACTAACAGTGCAGGGATGCAAACCAGGGTCACTCAACCTCCAGGTAAGTGCTGTAATCACTGGGCCAGTGGCCATTTAATAGCTTTTAAACTTTCTTTTCTTCTTTTTCCTTATTCTGTTTTCCCACCACTTTTAATTACCTCATTGATTTTGAACAGCTCCCACTGCCTCTTGGAAAACTTTGAAAAGCATTCATTTTTAGAAACAATTCTGCTGATATGTAGTTTACCTGATGTAGCTTTCTTTCGTTATTATTATGCAAATACCTTTGGAAGAGAATAAGTGTACTTCTGAAGAATTGACCTGCTAATACTGCTTCTTTGTGTCTGAAGCCATTCTCATCTTGCTCTTGTAAACATAAGCAGCAAGTATGGAACATGCAGGAGAGCAGACTATGAATTAAGTTCACATTTTCCTTAAATATTTTGTGAAGGTGCCTTGAGAGTAAGGACATCTTGCAGGTCTACCTTACCTGAGGCTTGGATTTTATTTTCACTGGGTTTTTACAAAAATGGCCTCTATAAGAAAAGATTTGGCTGCATTAGAATTGCACTTCCCTGCTGATCTCTGGTATGACAGATGGGATCAACTTAGCTGCTTTAAATGACAGTCACCGCAGGAGAACAGAAAGGGAAGGGGACTTGCCATTACTTACAACTCATCAAAGCACAAGTCTGACTTCATTAAAATCTTCATGGTGTCTGACATATTCACTCACACAAACTACCCAACAAAACACAGTCTAAATCACTATGTGGTGAGTGCAAACTGGTTGAAGACTTCTGTTTTGAGAACAGTCACCAGCGCCTTTCACAGAGGAAGATGCAGGTGGGCCCTGCAACACAAAGTGCAGAGACCACACAAGGCTTGAGAATGTAAAAGTTATAAGAGGGGATGAGTATGAGAGGGGTAGGAAACATTGGAGAGGACAAGGTTCAGGAAGATAGTAGAAATTGACTGTTCAGTTTGACACTCATCTTCTCCCTTTAGAGCTTCTTGACCTTAGCGTCCTTTGAATTGCTCTTCATCCCTTTCCTCTCTGTTCCCACCAAACACAGCCAGTCACTAGAAATTAGTGACTAGAACTAGAAACGCACATACAGTGGGTAATCTAGGTTGCCCTGGTCGCATCCAAGTGCAAGGGTTGAGATAGCAAATCACCAGATTTTAATGTTCATACAGTGTTTTCAAGTCATTGTTACAGTCACTCTGATTACATCATCCTTTCACTTCCACTCTCCTTACTCTATTTTGTCCATAGAGATGAAATTCTCGAGCCAGGAACTGTTGCTGTGTTTGTACAGTGCCCAGTACAGCAGGGTCTTGTGCTTGGCTGATCTCCAGATACAAGTGTATAAACCCAATTGATAATGCAAAGTTCAACTACAACTGATATGCACATAGGTAATAGAATACACACAAATGTGAATACACACAAATGCAGTTGTCCTACAGGACTGAAGCCTTAATGCATTGTAATGTCATGGATGGGAACTTGGGCTATTCTCCCACAGACGTGGCCTCCATTCTGTCTGAAGTCAAATATCTAAATCACTAGCTGCTTAATGTGTGAATCAGTGGATTATGATATTTTCTTCTTTCCAACAGTGTTTGAGGGCTTGTGGAATATGGTTGCAAAGTGCTATAAGAGAAGATGCTGAGTTAGAACCTGTGCACAGAAACCTGGCATGGAGATCATGCTGAAATCCCCACTCTGATACATTAAACTACCCCATGCCAAGCAACATCCATGGCTTATAGTCTCCGTTTTAAATTTCAGATCTCCACCACCTTTCAGTAAATGCTAGTTATAATCAGATAGAAATTAAACATTATGAAACTGTATTTTAAATCCATCAGAGCAACATTCTTTCTATTTACTAAGATTCGCCTTGTACCTTTACATTTGCCTTGTACCTGTTGGAAAAGAAGATCCAAACAGATGGTAATTATAGGCAGCGTCTGACCTAAATTAGATTAATAGTTTATCAGCACTATATAGTCTTCTGCAACACTTTATTAGGAATAAGTATACCTAATGCAAAGTTCCATATTCTCTGTCACTAAAAAAACATGAAAACAAATTGTAAGCATGTAATCACTGAAATGCAAGTACAGTGCAGAATGGTAGCTTATATCTTTTCTTTATCCCATTAAAAAAGGCTTCCTAAAAGTGGTTTGCCAATTTTCCTTGTACTGTTCTTTAAATTTACTGAAGTATACTGTATTGGTACTTTTTGCTACCTGTTTAAAAAAACACGGGAGCAAGGAACTACTTACTAGTCTATATTTCTATATCACCAAGTATTAACATATATTTTCTGCACATTTCCTTATGCTGGACTGACAAGTGCTTACACAAATCAACTCAGTTCCATATAAATAACCTGAATCAAAATTCTTCCTAATTAGAAATCCACTCACCATTTTCCATGAAGATATGTAAGTAGAGGTTTTTGCTGCATGAAAACTTGGAAAGTTCAAAGGTTTTTGCAAAGATTTACCAGTTGAATCTAGGAATAATTTCATCCTGACTGCAGCAGGAATGATCTGCACTACATGCACAAAAACTTTCTTGTATGAGGTTGCCCTGAACTCTTATACAGGAGCTCAACGCACTGACAGATTTCTGCTATTTTGAGGGTTCCTGCTCCTGTGCAGCATGGGAGCCAGTGGGAGCAGGGAGATGGTACCTGATCAGAAGCTGATGTTCCTGCATCCCTGGCTCTGTCCTGGGAAACCTGAAGTAGGGCAGAGGACAGATTTGGTATTTCTCTCAGCCAAGCCATTCGAACTCAACCCTGGCACCAAGATTCAATGCTAAACATCTACGTAAAAAAGAAAATAATCTGGGGTGAGGCACATGTCCAGAGCCGCAGTTAAATAAAGACTTCCTCTCTGAAAGCTTTGCTTTCCCTTGCAGCCAGCCACTCCACACATTATTATTTGGCACATGCTTTCAATCTTTAAAGTGTGTACGTGTCCATTTTGTTCCTTTCAGCCAGTTCCGATTCTTCCCCTGCCCTTAACACTTCCCCCCGGCTGCTCTTCTCCTCCTCCCACCCACATCCACCAGCTACTCCTCCCCTCCCCTCCCCTGCCCTCTTCCCTCTTCCCTCTTCCCTTCCCTTCTTTTTTATTTTTTTTACGTCTCCCTCCCCCTTCCCTTACTTAGGACCATATATGTATGTTTGCTAACATATTTACACCTTTCTTTTTCTTCACCGGTCTGCAGCTGTAGGCTACATCTGAATTTACTATATACAGTGCCATTTACACATTAGATACAATTTCCTTGCTCTCTTTGCTTCCCCAAAAACCAGTTCTGTCCAGCTCCAGGTTGGGATTATTTATGTATTTCAATAGCTTGGCTGGGGAACATGTTTGTGTTTGCCACCTCTGCTACAGGGCTAAGCACGCTTAGCAGAGGGTACAGTGGTAGTGGCTATGAATGGTGGGGTTGTTGGCACTTTTTCTTATAACCTCAACTATTTGCAAGTAACCCGGAAAAAATTAATTATGGTATTAATCAAAGCACAGCAAAAGATGTGAAGAGCTGTAGAAAAAAATCAGGAAAGCTGAAGGCATAAAATAAAATGACATAGCCTTTAGTAAACAGCACAGTTCAGATCTCAGAGGATCTAGATAAGTATTACCTTTTATGTCACTATACCGTTTCCTGGAGCAGATGATAATCATGGCTAATACTTGTCCCAGCTGCACATAGAATGCTTCTCTATGCTTAAATGTTTTTTCAGATGGAGTAATATTAGGGGTAATAGTTTTCCAATTTTTCCTTTTTTTTTTTTTTTTTTTTTTTTTTTTTAATGACGGCATAATTATAGGCACAAAAAGAAAACAAGAGGAAAGGACTAAAATTATGATCCAGGAACAGTACAACTTAGAAGAGATTATTTGGCTGCTACGACAATGCCTACGAAAAACTAGTGAAATAAATGAGGGAAAAGCCTCTTATTTTTTTGTTCTCAAGAGCTGTGCTTCTCCAGGACTGATTAAGGCTCAAGTTCTTCAGTAAATTGCACAGTTAATTGCACGGTGCAATTAACTAGCAAATGAGAAAGTTCAAGGATAGACTTGAAAACAACTTTGCCAGCAGCTGAGCTGGTGCACCATGAGGTACTGAAGTACTGCCTATGTTAGACTGTAGAGCTCCATATTGCTATGGCTAGTTTCTGTGACCTACCCAAATTGGCTAATATAGAGCTGAAACTAAATGTGTAGCAGTAGTTTATCTTTGTTAACTCTGCTTCTATATCTCCACCCAATGGCTTCAAAAGTTTGTAAGTGGAAATAAAATTGTGAATTGTAGATTCCCTTTTCTTATATATCCCTTTCTTTTTACTTAAAAATTACTGTGTTTCTTGATTTCCATCTCAAGGGAATTACTGAGGCTCTAGCAGAGTGGGCAAGAATTTACTGAAGAAAGGACTTACCCTTAGGGCTGAAGGTTCCTTGTGGAAGGACCAAATTCAGTCAAGCCACCTTATAAAATCATAGGTTAGGGTTGGAAAGGACCTTAAGATCATTTAGTTCCAATCTTCCTCCCATAGGCAGGGACACCCCACACTAAGCCATGCCACCCAAGGCTTTGTCCAACCTGGCCTTGAACACCGCCAGGGATGGAGCATTCACAACCTTCCTGGGCAACCCATTCCAGTGCCTCACCACCCTAACAGTAAAGAATTTCTTCCTTATATCCAATCTAAACCTCCCCT
>JBCJKH010018125.1:4095-22101 GCA_039877255.1 Loriculus beryllinus | reverse complement strand
TACTTGGGATGGTGATCCATCTTTAGTCTTTGGTAGGGATTCCTCTTTAAAGAACTGGAATCTTAAGGTTTTCAGCCTTTGGAAGATTACAGAAAGCCAGGCATGAAGGAGCCTAGCTGAGATTTTTGCCTCTTAATGTCTTCCTTTAACTTGTTTTTTTAAGGTGCCTTAACTTCTTCTTTCTTGTTTGCTGTCTTCTTAACAGTCTCCTTAAGATTAATTTCTCATCAGCATGCAGGTCAATTTTGTTTCAAAAGTTTGAAGGGCATGAGAGTCACATTTATACCTCTGCTCAGTCTGGTCCTAGCACAACTGTTTCCTGTCCTGTCTGAGCTAGACTGCAGGAAGTCAGCTCAGCCCTTTATTTTCCACTTGGACACAGTTACATCACTTACCGAGCATATCCTTCGAGACCCTGAAGGTCAATATGGCCCCCAAACCTCATTAATTCTAACTGATATTCTAGATCTAGATCAGTAATTTATTGGCATTGGAATTATTTTTCTCTAAGGGCTCTAAGTTCATTGAACAGTACTAGGTGTCAATAAGTACACAAATAATAAATCATAACATAATTACTTTTCACACATAGCTCTGCCATCTTGTCAAACCCTGATTGCTGCTGTGTAAATTACAGGAAAATGGATTTCAGTGCCTACTTTTAATAGTTCTAATACAGATTCTTTTAAAAAAAAAATCAAAGAAAACCAATATGTTGACATTATCTATTTACCACACATATTCAATTCCTCACTGTCTTGGAAAAAGACGTTATGTGGTTTGATTAAAATATATGATTCAAAGCAGACAAAAAATAGTCCCATTTATATGGAATTTCTTACAGACTTTTCTCTCTCTTTTTCTTTTTTTTTTTTCCCCCATTTGGCTTTCTATAGAAACCATATAACAGTAAAACCAAAACAACGGTAGGGATATTTTCTGACAGCCAATAAAATAACATCAGTGAAAACAGAGTTTTCTAAGTTTCAATTTAATAAGAATAACAGTATGCTATATATAAGAATAGATAAATTCTACAGCCAGCTGACTGCACCAGCCTTGAATATGTATAATTAAGGTAAAGAAAGTCCAGGGAATGGTCTCTAAAGAAATAAAAATAATGAATGAAGGAAGAAACCATTTATCTGCACTATATTATTCCACAATAATTAACATTTTTTATCACTGCATATATTTCTCCAATTAGCTATCTGAAAACTTGGGTTTAAGTTAATTGATTCTGTTATACTTGTGTAAATCTCAGCTAATTTCATGTGCTTTAGAAAAGCTTCTATGTTGTAGCTGATGGCAGGATCTGGTCACCCATATGGACTACTTTGATCGTTCTAAGTTGCTCCTTTATAAATGTAACTAATGCAAAGTAATACAAGTGTTTTTCTGCAAAATAAGGAAAATAAAACATTACTGTGTGTAAAAATATCATCAAAGCATTATAATAGATAGGTACATATAATGAAGTGGGATAATAAATTTTGTTTTGGAAGTTCGTCCTTATACCAGCTCACTTCTGTATCAGAACTGGCATATTATTAAGGCTGAACATATGTAGGCAAGTGGAGTAGCTTGCCACCTAATTTAACAGGTGATTGAAAAGATTAGAAGTACTACAGTAAAGCATGTCAATAGTTCAAAAGACTGGTAAGATTTTGTCATTCCAATGTTTCTTTTATATA
The DNA here is from genome assembly GCA_039877255.1 of Loriculus beryllinus. NCBI lineage: Eukaryota > Metazoa > Chordata > Aves > Psittaciformes > Psittacidae > Loriculus > Loriculus beryllinus. The sequence goes on along the minus strand of JBCJKH010018125.1, from coordinate 20,407 downwards.
GCGAAGACTGAGACCAATATAGAAGATGGCATACTATAGAAAATATATACGTATTGGCAATGGTATTACTAGCAAAACTTAAAAGAAAATATTATTGAGAAAGATATGTTTTCTTAACCTCCATCAACATAAAATATTGACCTTGTCTTCAGCTGGTACAAATGACTGATTTAGTTTATTTCAATTCAGTAATTTGATCTACTCCTATTGAGAATGTATCTTTTTATGACTTGAGTGGAAACACCACTTTGATGCAGTTTCTCTGATCTTTCAGAATCTTCATATACTTTTTTGTATAAAGCATTCACTTGTAAGTTGGAAAAAATCTACTGGTATTTCTATTTTTCTTCTCAGGCTATGGTCTGCTTCAAGAGAGCTTAACAACATGTAGTTTTAACAGCAGCTAAGCTATGTTATTCTCTGATAAAATACCTTTTGAAACATATGTTGAGGGTTTTCCCCCTCAGGTATTGTTCTTTTATCTAATTAGCTGGGAAAAGAAAACAAACATGAAAACATAAAAAAAAAATAAAAAAAAAATCCATAAACCCCACAAGTTCAGTGCATACAAATTACTCTGCTGCCTTTCTTTTTGACAGAAATATATTATATCTCAGATTTCTACAATGAAGGATGGTGCTTAAAGCTATCAGTCTCAATGGGGATTAAACCTATCCATAACAGTGCTAGTGATAGCTTACAGCTTCTTAGCAGTGCAGACAAAATTAATGTTACAGTGGCAGCCAAGTGGGCTGGAAGCATGATGACAAGATACTTAGCTTCCAGTTGGTATGGATTTTGAAGGCAATGTGACAAATGAGGCTGAGATGGACGGTGAGGAACACTAAAGGAGCAGACACTGGGGTTATAATGGAATAAAACTGGGGTCTTGTTTTCTTTCCTACTTGTCTTGTTTACCTTACTTCTATTCTTTTCCCAAGCTTTCCTGTAAAGATACCTTCATTTTGGACATGATAGCCAGCAGGAGAATTAATTTAGACCACTGGGGTTTACCATAGATGTAATTTTGGAGCCAGATTCACTAATAATCACGTGATTATAAAGCCATTATTCATCATCTTGTTATGCAAGTACTTTTTCATGACATACCTTCTTGCTATGTAAGACTGATCCAGCTACAGATCCAGCTACAGAACCACTTTCTAAATATTTATTATTTCCATTTTAAATGGAAAACCACAGTTATTCATGTTTATTTTGGACAAATATGATTTTGACATAAAAAATGCAGAGCTCTCATAATAAAAATCTGAATGAGAGTTTTCTTTTAAATGGCAGCTTCTGTATTATAGTAAAACAGACAAAAAAAAATCTCCTGACGATTGTTCAGAAAATTAACAGGAAAGAGAAAAAAAGAACAACCCCGTAGTTGATGTTGAAGTGATTTGTCTCTGACCAAAAATACCAGGGATTGATTGTTTAAAACTGCTAAAGCAACAGAAAGCTTCAAAATTCAAAAATAACCTGAGTTTTTGACATTCTTACTGAAGTAAGCATTATACGCCATTTTATAATCTTATTTCACTGGAGCCAATAGTTGCCTTATGTATTCATTTTGTCAAGGAGTTGTGTTTCAGAAGATATGTCATATGGAGCTCCTAAATATGGAGGCACATAAAATTAGGGCTAATTACTTTGATTGTTCTATGGGAAAATTAACCTTATAATTTGTAAAATGTATATGTTTGCTGCCGTGTTTTTTTACTTTTCTTTTTTAATGAAATACAGCCTAAAGGTAAAAAACTGGTTTACTTATCTGGGAGCTGTGTTACTAAGGCCTATAAAAGTCTCTTAAAGAAACATATTGAATTCTCAAAGTTCACTAGTCTCAGTGAACTCTCACCTGTGTTTAGAGTTGGCTCATCAGAGACTAAACTCTTCTACCACTACTTGCAGGTGGAAGTGGTTGGTCTGTTAAAGAGCATGAAGGTCACTCCTCATAAAGGTCAAAGGGGAGGTTCAGCTATTAGGAAGGAGTTCAAAATGGTTTTGTCTCCTAGAACATTTTTATTTAACAGTCTTAACTTTGTAACCACCAAAACTTTCAAACTTCTAAAACAGGCATCTAGATTGCAAGCTGAAGTATGCAATCTACCTCAGGTATTGTCCATTGGAACAATACTCTCATATGGCTATTATGGAATATCTAATAAATTCATGTAACACCATAATGTAATATTTATCCTTTCTGCATAGGAAGAAGGAAAAGACAAATTTTATATGGCTTTCTAAATCACACTCTGAAGTTGCTAGCAGATATTTGCTGTTTTCAATGAGGAAACGTTCCTTTGACTGATAGTGCATTAAAAATTAACAGTCCTTAAGATGTGGTGCTTAAGATAAAACTGGGTTTCAAAAATAAGGCTCTCAGTACATGTTTGCTAAACACCAATATCTATTCTTTTTGTTAAAGTCTGTTGTACTCAGTCATTCAATGAGAAAACTTCATGAATTATCTATACATCTGAGTTTGACCTGTAGAAGGAAAAAAAGCACATAATCCCCCCCAAAACCACACCCCTCTTCATTCCACCAGAATTCAAATACTCATTTGTCAAAGGAAAGAATTTACTTGCTGAATGTTGAACGTGTTCATAAGATGCAGATATGCACATTTTTTAGGACATATGCTGTATTTTTAGTTCTTTTTTTTTTTTTTTTTTTAATAGGTACCAAGTCAACATTTTTCCAGCAACAACCAAAACTCAACTAAGCAGCCTATCTAAGCTAGGTGATGTTTTTCATGTTTAGGGAAGCTTATATGACCCATTGGGAAGAAGAAATATTTTGTGGATAGAAAATGCTTCTTAATAGAAGATGACATGTGGGATCTCAGTCCTTGGAGGTTTTTACAGCTCTAGAGAACAAGGCCTTGAGCAACCTGTTTTAACTTTGGAGCTGTCCTTGTGTGGAACTGGAGTCTGGACTAGAGAGAATCTTCTGTGGTCCTGCCAATCCCATTTATTTTAGAATTCTGTAATTATTTTTTTAGTAGTTTTAGAAATTAGAAAAGTATTACCACCTAATACTTGTGAGGCCTGTTTTTAAAGGTCTGCCGGCATTAATGACCTGATTATTTGTTTGGTATGTCAGCGAACTGTATTGATGCTGGTGATAGAAAGCATAAGCTTTCATTTGATGATGATTTTATTTTTTTTATTTTTTTGATACAAAGGTCTCCTTTTGCATTTGGGACATGATCCTTGAGTTAAAGAGCAGGCTGTTTTATTTCTACACTGAAAGTGACAGTACAGTCACTGTCAGTCAGATGGATTGCGCGTAACATGCCAACCACCCTATATAGAATAACTGCAGAATAAATGCATATAAATCTGTTTCTTATAGTTACTTTCCAAAGCATACAGAATGCCCTAGTTTTTTACAGAGTTCTTAGCAATTTGCCACTAATGGTAGAGTTATAAGATTGTCACTATTAACTTGTCATTTAGATTTTCACCAAAAAAGCTGTATTATATCATGTTCAGCTATAAATCCTAAATGCACTATTCTTCCTCCAGCTTCCACTGTATCCAGGTCTTTAAATGGGGCATAGTACTCCTGCTGTAAATGCAAGAACAAGAGGCAATTTCACCCCAGCTTAGTTCTTAATTTCTCTGTATTCCCTTTATTGAAGAAATACATTTTCTAAAAGAGAAAAGGTCTCCAGGTAAATCCATATATTCTGTGGCAGTGGCCTTGCTACTGCCCACTGACTTTATCTATGATGACATGGCAATGAGCAGAGGTTCAATCAGTCTTCTACATCTTGGATGTGTAATGATGCTGGAATCTTGTTGTCCATTTGATGCAGTATTGTGAGAAACCACTTCTCTTACTCCAGAGACATGAATATTATTACTAAAACCATGGTAACATTCAAAGGCAATCTAATAAAACACAATCTGCTTCTGAGTGTGAGAGTTTTTTGTCATAGTAATACACACATGAAGATTTGATCAGGTCTTTTTTGGAGAGATGCATTATCAAGTTTTCAGGTAATCTTTAGCTATACCAAGTAAACTCAAACCATAACTAGATATTATGCAATATACATATGTCATATATGCTGTAGCATGATTATTAGGCAATGCTTTAGTGATGAGAAGGTCTGAAAATCAAGATGAAGACAGATGAAGAGCTCTTGTAGATTACTTTTCCAGGACAAAGTGGAAATTCTATACCTCACTGATAAGTTAATCATTTACAATCTGGGGGTCTAAGACTCTTACAGATGACTCACAAAACCATCATAACTTATTCTTTTTATCATGACAAATCTGAATATTCTCTCTCCTGTACCTCTGACCACTATGGCATATGAGCTGGTTCAGAAGGGAAACAATGAATTTTTAATTTGATATATTTTTTAAACTTACGTGTTCAAAGCTGTTGGAAAGTCTGAAATGGCATAAGTAGCTCTACAGGAGATGGATTGGCAGGCAGAATGTAAGAGAAGCTGCCCAATTATGTGATGAATTTAATTTATTGCTAGCTACTGATTTATTGCATGATTTTCACCAGAACTGGAAGAAAATCAGGAGGAAAACTGGTCAGTGTGAATCAGTGTTTAATCAAGACAGGGTAAATTCAAAGCCCATCCTTCAGTCCTGGTCTCCTGATCAAAGTGTGGAGTACAGAAGAACTGAAATTCTACCAGAGTATCTGGGTTTCCTTCCTATAGGAAGAAACCAAACAAACATACAGACAAATTAACTCAAGCACAAAAACCCCTAAGAAATGGAGGAATAGTTGATAATGACAGAAAAAGGACACTATGGTACAATACCTTGAGTAGAAAGGATTGATTTGCATGTGGTTTTAATTTTATTTTTTGTTGAATGACATCTTGCTAAGATAGTTGAAGTAGTGCATGGTAAAATACCACTTGCTCTTCCGATTTTGGCTTCTGAGGAAGAAAAGGTCATATCAATATCAGCTGCCTTTGAGCATTAATATTCTGGGAAACTTCTTTCACAGTTACGTTACATTTTAAGAAAAAATGCTACAGTAGTCCATTACTGAGGGAAAAGATAACATAAAAACTATAAGAAGAGCAAATCAAATATATGAAATGTTGTATGCAAGTGTATATGTTAGCATTTTGTGGACCACTGATGCATATTTTTCAGATTTTTATAAGCGAAATAAGAAGATACAGAAATAAATCAGTCCTAAGAAGTTGAATATTATGAATATTATCTCTTTACTACAAAAAAAGAGAAAAAAAATGCAAATTTCACACTATCGAGGGTGATGCATTTTAAAATGCTGCAACAGCTACACAAACAGCAACAATTGAAAAGTTTCCTGAAAGCCTATAACATCAGGAGGTTAAAACTTTTCATATAGATAACAAACACAAATATTATAAAGCACAACTAATGTAGATAAGTAACCTCTTCTAAAGAAAATGAGCTATATGGTGTGATGATTTGTAATCTTTATTGCTCTAAAGCATCTAAAAGCCTAAGTTTCCTATAATCAACTTCATTTTTATAGAAAGAACCATATCGAAGAACAGGTACTTGAATATAGTATTAAGAACAAGAAGGAAAGAGCATGAATAACACTCTAGATGAAAAATATAGCTATAATTCACTGCTTTTTCTGCTGATATCTAATTATTTCCTATTGGTGAAGCATGAGCAGATAAAGTTTCATCTTGTTTGTGAACTGAAAACACTGTGAACCTTCTGCACAGCTCTAAAAAATTAATTTTTTGACTTTATATGAAAGGTCAAAGTTATTTTAACTACTTATAGTACTATAACATCTCTATAAACAATCTTTTCACAGGTATATAAAAGTGAAGATTCTCATGGTATACTGGAAAATTAATAGACATAAATTTCCCACAAGTATTAAGAAATTGTATAGAGAATGAGACAGAAAGAAAAAATAAAAATAAGGCTTGCCATTTTGAAAGTAAAGGTCTGAATTAAAATATAGCATGACTCCTCAGCATTGTAGTGAGACACCAGGGCCTGGGATGAAGTAGCTTGGATTCCACCCTAATGGAGTCTTTTACAAAAATTTTCCAGTTTCACAAAAGCTATTGCAGGTGATTATTTCCGATCTGAAATGCCTAACAGGCTTTATCTAGCATACTAAAATAAATGGGGATGACTGGGACCTCAGAAGGATCTCTGTAGTCCAACCTCCTGTTTCAAGCAGGGGAAGCGCAAAAGCTAGCACAGGTAGCTGAAGGCCTTATTTCCTAGGGCTAAGAAGACCTCCAAGGACTGAGAGATCCTACAACTTCCTGAGGTAGCCTGTGCCAGTGTTGAGCCATACTTAGGGAGAAAATTCTCTTCCTCCTTACTACAACTCATTGCTTCACTCTCTTTTGATGGGCAACTCTCAGTGAAGTCTGGCTCCACCTCCTCTGTAGTATCTATCAGAGGGTTAAAGACAGCACATTTTGCCCCATCTCCTGCCTTGCAGATTTCTCCCCTTCAGGCTCCACAAACCCAGGTCTCTTAGATTCTCCTTATCCTTCACATGTTCCAACCATCAAGCATTTTGTTGATCCTCCACTGTACTCTTTCTGGCTTATCATTATCTCTCATAGGTCATACAGCATCAGGAGCAGCCTCACAATTACCAGTCATAGGAACACTGAGCTCTGCTTTGTGAATCTTAGACACTACCTATAAATTTCATTAACAGAGTATGCTTATTATTCTTAGCAATATCTCTGATTTATTTCTTTTTATAGACTGGAAAAGATTGTAAGCTAATAGAGACTCTGCTAACATATTTGCTAACAATTATCTGGTTTTATTAATAGAAAGGCATTATCCTCCAAGCTTTTCTCACCAACTAAATCAATCACTTAAATTTTATTTTCTACTTAGCTGCTTCTATTGACCTTATCATTATAGAAACTGGGTGCCTCAACCTTATATCTCTTTTGAAAGGCATTGACAAAGAACATAATCTGCATAATTTTAGGGGCTGTTTATAAATAAACACAACAGACTAAAAATCTGGGAAAAAATGACTAGCTCAGATAATGATAAAGCGAAGCAACAGAGGGAGCAGAAACATATAATAAGTCTAATAATTAAATGCTACAAAGGAAGCAATTATTTTTTTAATTTTATTTTCACCAGCTTACCTTTTTTGATCTGTAAACTATATACAATTAAGGATGCAGGCATTTCACCACTTCTGTGAAGAAAAAGGGATATGGTAGGTTACCAGAAGAAAAAAATAACTGAGAATATCTATTGAGGAAAAAAATAGGACTGCTAATATTGAGGACAGAGAACTTCAAATTTTGCTAGCAAGAACATAAATTTAAGACCTTGATCTGCTCTGCATGAAGTGCAGTAACAGAGCAAACATAAAGTTATTCAAGTTTTCAGGCTTCATAGTTTCTATGCTAATTTCATGGACTAAAATTCATTGGCTAGCAACCAAATAATTTAAATAAACTAATAAAAAAATATAGTGCAAAAATAGAAACAATTGAATATAAGAGGGAAGACAAGACATGCTGGTTATAAGAAAATCCACAACATTTTCAAGATGATTCATGCTATCAGGAAAGTCACTATGACTATATAGTCATTGAAAAAATTACTAGAGCCTCCTCATTTTGTGGGAGGCTGAAAAATTGTATTTGCAATTCTAAATTAACAAAAAGCATATGAAGAAATATACAAGCCTCTTCTTTCTGTCATGATAGGAACTGTGAAATTAAATTGGGCAAAATAACAATTATGAAAAAAATTATATAAATTGAAGACATAGCAGAAAAAAGTGCTACAGGAAGAAGACATTCAATCATAAAAAGCATTTAACAGTGACAAAGAAATCTAAAATGCTCAGGAAATGCACAGAGAGATGACCACGAAAAATATCTAAAATTATATTTGTTATTTGATGGATAAAAATAATCTATTTCTGTAAATATTAAGAAGTTTTCTGCTTATACTACTAGGTGGAAGATTGTGGACATGTTATGTTTAGAGATATTATCAACACCTGGAAAACTTGGTGAGAACTAAACACAGGTCTGTAAATGCTAGTAAATTTAGTCTAATTGTTCCAGGAAATAATTACAAACATCTTCTGCTTCTTGTTTTCTCTCCGTGAGTGTCAATGAGTTTATCAGAAATCAGAGGAAGTCTCCTGAGGGACCTTCAAAAGATCACAATTTTCTTCATTTCCTCTCCATCAGCTTTTTATGAACTTGGGTAACAGCCTCTTGAGCCTTCTCTTCTCCAGACTGAACAGTGCTCTCAGCACCTCCACATATGGAAGATGCTCCAGCCCCTTAATTATCTTTGTGATCATATGCTGGACTTATTCCATAAGTACATACCTTTCTTCTACTAGGGAGCCAAGAACTGAACACAGAATTCCAGATACAGCTTCATCAGTGCTGAGCAGAGGGGAAAGATCACTTCCCTCAACCTACTGGCAGCATTCTACATAATGCTTTCCAGGATACTGTTGGTCTTTTTTGCTGTGAGAGTCATCTTGTTGCTCATCAAGACCCTGAGGTTCATTTTACCAAAGTTGCTTTCTAGCTGGTCAGCTATCACCTTGTATTGGTGCCTGGAATTATTGCCCCTGGGTTCTTTGTTAAACTTCATGATGTTTCTCACTGTGCAGTTCTTTAGCCTGTCAAAGCCTGTTCATCTGAACACAGCACAATCATATGGTATATCAGACCCTCCTCCCAGTCTTGGGTCCTCTGTGAACTTGCTGTAAGTGTACTCTAACCCAGTGACCAGATCATTAATGAGTATGTCGAACAGTATTAGCTCCAGTATTGACCCCAGGGGTACACCTCTAGTATCTAGCCTCCAACTTGACTTTCTGCTACTCATCATGACCTTCGGGACCTGGCTGTGTAGGCAGTTTTAAATCCACCTCACTGTCCTCTTATCTCCAAAAGTACTTTATCAACTTGTCTATGACGATGTTATAGGAGAGAGCATCAAAGGGTTTACTAAAGAGGTAAACAACATCCACTGCTTTCACTTCATCGATCAACTTAGTCACCTCACTGTAGAAAGCAATTCGACCGATCAAGCACGAGTTCCCTTTTGCAAATCCATGCTGACTACTCCCCATCACTTTTTGTCCTTCATGTATTTGGAAATAATTTCCAGTAGGATTTTCTTCATCCGTCTCCTAGTGGGTGAGGTGAGCCTGGATGGCTTGTAGATTCCCAGATCTTCTGTCTTGACATTCTTGAAGATAGGAGTGATATTTGCTTTCTGCCAGGCTTGAGGAACCTGTCCCTGTCACTGAGACTTTTCAAAGATAGTAGAGACCCATCTTGCAATTGCAGCCAGCTCCCTCAGAACTTATGGGTGTTTAAGTGCTCCTTATCTTGGTCCACCCCTACCAAGCTTAAGTCTTCCTTGCTCTAAACTTACCCTCTTGGCTCAGGAACCTGGGATATATAGAAATATGTATTTAAATATATGCATTAGAGAAGTAAATGTTCTAGAACAATTTTGTATTTTTGTATTTTCAGCTATGTAAGCTGACTCATTTTGTCATAATTGTATAGGATGTCAATCAGCAGTAAATTATTTGAACAGCTTCAGGGATTTGTGTTTGCTTAACCTGAAGAGAAAGCTCATCATTCTCGTCATTGTCAGACTTTCAAAGAAAGACTTGTATATCTTGGCATTCATCACTAGCATTTTAATGGAAACATTTGCAAACCTAAAATAGCCCAGATGTATTGAAAGTTATATGAGCAATGAAAACTTGGAAGTCATATTTTCTAAAATAAATCAAGGTAAAACAAACTAGGTATAGAATAACTTTAATTCATACATAATGGAACATATTTAAAGCAAAGACATTCTTCAACAGCGGATCACTTGAGCTTTGAGATTTTGGATTTCATATTCTCATTTCATAGTCTCTAAAGTGAATCCTGTTCATATTTGAGTGAAAAAAAATGAAGGCTAATAGTAGTCTTGTAAAAGTAACTTATTTGAAACATTTAAAGAGATTCTTTTTGTTATGAATTTTTTATTACAAAGATCTAAATTTTTCTCTTTTTCTGTTAACACTAGCCAACACTAAAATATTTTTTTGTCTGGGCTTGATACAGTGAGGTAGAACGAAGGAGAACAGAAAATCTGCCAGGCACCAATTGAATTTCCATGTTAGAGCTGAGATAAGCCTGTCTACTCAAAATGAAATGTACAGGTTACGTTTCAATGCTTCATTGCATCTGTAGATAAGGTAGTTCATTTAGCTTTTTCCTATTCCATATTAACGTCAATTTTTCAGTTTCATTAAAAGCGAGTCCAGCCATAATATAACATTTTTGAAACAGGCTGGCTGAATTATTTTGAGCTACTACTATCCAAAGTGGTGTAAATCCAAAGCTTTGAAGTATTGATGTCCATGCTTGAAGACAATCTTCTAGAGCTTCTGGAAAGAACTGTAGGTTGTTTAATAACCTGGAGCTCAGCATTTCTTTCATTCCAGTTTCCTTTCCTTTAATTTTAATTTTCTTTCCTTTTAATTTTTATTCAATATTTAACCTTCCATGTGCATTAAAACACAACATATTTTCTTAACACAGTAATAAGTTGGAAATGGCTATATATAGTTTGGTTTTTATCATTTTGGGGGTGAGAGAAAGAGAAATGGGACAGAAGTCATGATGTCATATTGTTTATTTCCAAAGCCTTGCAGATAAGCTTTGTATTGTGAAACATAATGAAAAATTCTGAGGACAGTTCACATATATTTGTTGTTCAGCAACTGTACATTCTTTAACTTAGATGATTCTTATCAACCTGTTTAAAATTTGAAGTATTTAAGGACTAAAATGAGCTGTTACTGTTAAAGTTTGTATTTCCTTAAATTTCAGTCTTAGCACCAGAATAGCGGTACAAAGCACTTTAAACATTTTCAGATAAGTTAACCTTCAGAAGATTTATACATCACATCTTCATATAGCAGATTTTAAGCAAAAGTTAATTTTATCTTGAAAAAAGCTACCAATGTTCTACATATTTCAAAATATAGAATTAGAAAGGAGAAATATAAAGAAAAAAAAAAAAAAAAGGACGAAAACAAGCTAGCAATAGTAACCAAGAGACAAAGACAACAAAATGATTAAACAAGGGACAGTATTTCTGCAACACAAGAAATCCAAGTAAGTTTATGTCAAGCTTAGTGATTTTCTACTAAAACACAAACCTGATCAAAGCCCTTTTTGTCAATTGATGTTAAGCTGATGAATGTCCTTGAAATCTAGACTTTGAAAAAAGGTTACTTGAATAGCTACTTTTGTAATCACAGAATTCTGTGGATAGAGTGAGTCATCACACTTCTTACCTGATTCCCAAAGATGTCAAAACCTTTCTGAACTACAACAGAAAAGTAATAGTGGAGTCTCACTGCAGAAAAGGAATCTTTATGGCAAAAAAAAAACCAACCAACCAACCAAAAAAAAAAACAAACCCCAAACAAACAGAAGCCACAAGACAATTAGGAAGAGCTTGTTTCTTTTCCTTTGTTTCACAACCCAGTTAGGAAGCAATAAGCTAAGACTGGCATAATATAATGTGCCATTGAAGATAGTAAGTAGCTTTGCTCACTCAATAGGACACACTCCTAAATTTTGTGATTATTGTATAATAAAGCAAGAACAAAACTGGGCAACTTTGTAATTGAGATGAATTAAATTGCTAAAGACTGATACTTTAAAAGACAAAACTGAACATATTATGAAATTCTGTCTTATGTATTTCTTGTGTGTTATTTATTTTCATCATCCCATATATATTCACAGCTAGGGTATCTTCATGGACTTGCTGTTGCCAATATTTGCAGGCTATTACATGCACAATGTGGAATTCAACAAAAAATAAGTGCTCATTACATGTTTTTGTAAATGGAGCATTCTTAGATACAGTTTCTTGTCTCTTACTGTAACCATCACAAATGCTTGTTACATGTAGCATATATGTAGGTGTTGCAGGTGTAAAAAGAGCACGCCTTACTAGTAAGCCAGAGCTTGAGCAAAAACGATTGACATGGCTCAAATACTCGTACATAGAGTTCATAATCTGTATGATGGCATGTATTCATGAGGTAGCACGATGGTAATCAAAGAACTGAAATATCTTTATTATTGACTTCATAGCTCTCTCAAATTCTCTGTTCTGCTTACAATATCTTGTAGTGAGGAAGTTTATCTAAATGAAGAGAGTTTGTTGTAGCAAAAGGGATTGCCAAAGAGTTTTATAATATACCATTCTTATGCACCAAGCACATCATTGTCCTGAAAGTCTCCCTAATTATAAAGATACTTACACAGAGAGATGGTATTTTCTCCATCTTCACAGCCACCAAGTAAATACCTTCAAATTTTTGAGTCATTGGTAGAAAGTTCTCTTCTATTACAGGAATCACAGAAAGTCTATCAGTTGTTTGTGTAGATGAAAACCTAAATGAAATTTACAAAAGGAAAATTTAGGTCTTAGATAAGTTAATATTGCCATGTACACTCCTAAAACACTTGTGTAATTTTCCAAAATGAATCCCTCTAAATGAAAGTAAATCATGTGTTTAAAATTTTTAGTACTAACCTGAAAAATAAGTAAAAGTAGTGAAAACCACATAAGTTGCTATAGATCTCTACATTTATTAATAGAAAAGAAGAAATATTTTAATAATATTAATTTTTTTAACACAGATGATCATTTGCTGTAAAATTATTTCAGAATTAAAGAGCAATAACCTGTAGCTTTTATTTGTTAGTGAATGCCTTATTAGAGAATGAGAGATACTTTCTTAAATAATGGATAAGTATACAGAGCAAAAGTTCTTCATAGTCTTCTAAACAGGTAGTTGGATGTTTCTATTATATGTTTCATACATTTCTCTATGAATGGCTCAATGGCAGCCACCAGTATAAGATTAAATGGAATCTTTGAGACACATTCATGAGAGGGTTCATAAAACTCTAATTAGAAAGTGTTCAGATAAGCCATTGCTACCCCAAATCCATAATTAGACATTATGGTAAGCATTTAATGTTTTTCCTGATCTAAACATATTTTCTTATCTGATGGCTTTTAGACTTTTTCCTTAAATCAATTTATATTTATGCCATGGGATGAACATTTTCTTTCACCAAATATAAAAACCAGAAGCAAATTATTTGAACAAAATGGATTGTCACTGATTTTCAATTAAAGCAAGAATAACCAAGTCATTTTAGTTTGTGTTGCTAAGGAGATTCACAGCTACTTGTTGACAGCAGATTATTAGGCCAATATTCTTATATTGTTATTATTTCACACTACTGTATTTTTTTGGCAGATAAACTTTAATCTAGCAGGTATGCAGCCATATGCTTCAGAGTAAGTACACTTTTGAATGGAGTGATGAAATTAGGGAAAGCCTGATGTCTACGGAGCAACTGTGTCCTCATGGGGATCTCAGTTTATATCCTCCTACACATCCTGTGCAAATGTATTTTGCACTGGCAGAAAAAGGAGTATCAAAGAATAAAAGGTAGATGCACAATGAATAGAATCTGAAAATACAGTTGTGTATACAATTTTTACCTTGAGCAGTAAATTTTCTTTTTTTTAACATTATCTCCAAAAAACTAACATAAGTCATGGAAGGACAGGATAAAATCAGTAAGATAGGTGCTGTGATAAGATAAAAAGTAATATATTTGACATGATTATAATATGACATGCAAATTAAGCAAGGCGTGAATGACATAAAAAAAACAAGATCAGTAGAAATTAGCCCAATAACATTTTGTAATGTTAAGGAAAAAACTTATTGTGATTACTGTCTTTAAATTTAAGATGCATTTGCTTATCGCAGCACCAAAAAAGTTAGGCTCTAGTTGTAGCGAACTGGACAAAGTGCAGTTTTATTTTTGTATATAATATTTATTTATTATTATTTATTTACATATTATTTATTAAAATAATATTCATTAAACTAACACCTTGCTACTTTGACAAACATATGTTCTGTCCTGGGAAATTTCATAAATGAAACTGAAGTCTAGAAAATTTTACTTCTCCCTAAGAAATTTTTATGAAGTGAAACACACTCATGCTAGCAAAGCCTTAGCCAAATCCTAGCCATTGGCTATATGTATATTACATTATTCATCTGCACTATATAGCAACTGATACCAATTGTCATTAGTGAGATCTCTTGCCTTCAGGGCTTATGTTAACATTGTTTGTGGCAAGCAATTTCAACTAAGTGAATGAAGAACAGGTAACAGAAATAAATCTCTCCCTGATCTTGCATAACATAATGATGCATCACAATTTCACTTTTATTCCGGAGATTCTTCTCTATGGAATCTAAATTATCTATTGACATCAACAGACTTATCTAAATATTTATAAGTAAACCAAAATTGCAAATATGACAGAATAATCCATGAATGTTGTCTTTTTTAATGTAGTGCAAAACTGTAGAGATTTTAAACTTCAAAAGCAAATACATCTCACTTTTATTAAAATAAAGATGTCATCTTTGTTGGCAACATGAACAGTGTGATTGAGTGCATGCTCAGCAAGTTTGCTGACAACACAAATCTGTGTGGTTCGGTTGGTATCCTGGAGGGAAGGAATGCCATTCAAAGGGACTTTGACACACTTGAGTGGTGAGCCAACACCAACCTCATGAAGTTCAGTAAAGGAAAGTGCAAGGTCCTACACCTGAGTTGAAGCAATCCCAGGCACAGCTACAGGCTGGGCAGAGAAGAGATTTAGAGCAGCCCTGAGAAGAAGGACTTGAGGGTGCTGGTTGCTGAGAAGCTCAACATGCCCTAGCAATGTGTACTCTTGCTACAAGGGCAAGAGGGATAGGACAAGGGTAATGGATTTAAACTGAGAGAGTAGATTTAGATTAGATGGTAGGAAGAGATTCTTTCTTGTGAGGGTGCTGAGGCACTGGCACAAGTTGCCCAGAGAAGCTGTGGCTGCCCCATCCCCAGCGAGGTTGAATGGGGCTTTGAGCAGCCTGGTTTAGTGGAAGGTGTCCCTGCCTATGGCAGGGGGGTTGGAACTGGATGATCCTTAATGTCCCTTCCAACCTAAACCATTCTATAATTTGAATCCTGGTGGACTACTGCAATAGGTCATGAGGCGTGACTGTGTAGTATCCAGATTCAAGTATCCTACAGTGTTTTAAAATAATGTCTTTATTCTTCCTTCAAAAAAATATTTTAAAAATTATAGCAAAACTTCAAAATTTGCTCAGGTTTCTACCTCATTTCTCCTGGTGCGAATACTTGAACCTGTAACAATCCATGGAAAAAGCCTACCTGTGCTGAATAGCACGGTCTAAACACTGTCTGCCCCTGTTTGTCTGACAACAGCTCTCCTGATTTTCCAAGATACAGTACTTTTCCATCTTCACATAGTTGATAACACTGCCTTTGTTCTGTGAACAGCTATCACAGATACTGTAAGGCAGAGATACAAATATACCGCTGCCACATGTAAGTCCTCATTTTATGTCTGGCTAAATAGAAGTATTATATATGCTGCATAAAGACAGACTGGACTTGGTTTTCATATAAGAGAGATTAGACCAAAAAGCTCTACTAGCTGCTGTTGTACCTGCAAAATAAGCTGCTTTTCACACTGTAACTTACTTCACAATGAAAACTGGCATAAGTTACTCCAAAGCACAGCATTAGTAGTGCAAGCTTTAGAAGCTGAACCTAGAGAAGGGCTTGCCTGCTTAACCACCCCATTGTCCCTTTATCAACAAACCTGTTTCAGTGCAGGTTACATCCCTGCAGCTTCTGTTACATTTCAAAACTAATTACTCACCTGCTTAAAAATGTGAAAAAGCATTATCTGTGGAATCTGTACTTTTTACTACTAAAGGGGACAGTAGAAAACATCAGTTCTCTTGTTCTGTTCTCTTCCTTGAGGTGGTTGCAAGGAGAGAAAGCAAAAATACTGCCAAACTGGCTAACTGGTCTGCACTGACCTCCTCAAAATATCCCCGGAAGTAAAACTCAAAACAGCCTTTACAATCCAAGCTGATGGAGAGGCTCAAGACTCAGTTCCTTTTGTAAAATTGAGATATCAAGACATAGAAGTTGTCAGTGAAAAATCAAGCAGAAAGAGGAAGACAGTAAATACTACATTTCAAATCATTCAAAGTGATCACTGAAAGGTTTTGAAGAGTCCTTTCACTAAATACAAGTCTCCCAGTAAAGCAGCACGGCACAGTGCACTGCTGTAACACGCAAAAAGGGAGACTGGGTATTGGATTGCTCTTCCTTCCCTTG
>JBCJKH010018123.1:14696-49214 GCA_039877255.1 Loriculus beryllinus | reverse complement strand
ATTATTTGTTCTAGATAGCCTGCCAAAAATGCTAATTGTGACTCCTCTCCTGACGGTATCCCATCTGTGCTGCCAGGTGACCTGGAATGCCCAGATCCAGCAGCAATAGCGATGATGAACGAGGTATCATGTCTTTATATTCCCTTTCAGACAAGCATTTGTAATAACAGTTTTTAGGAATTTACATACTTACAATTACTTACTCCACATTAGTGGATCAGCACAGGCACAGGCAGACGATAGCTAACACTGCCTCACTGAGAATCAGGGCTTCACACCCATACATCCAATGAGCATTCCCAAGGCAGTATTAGTAGTATTCTGACTATAAATGGGAAGCTGGGAAGAAATGACTCGCTCAAAGGCACTTGCAAAAGCAGTGGCAGACCTAGGCTTAAATAAAATTATAACAGCCAGGTCTCCTGATGGTCAGCCTAGTGTTTTGGCTACCTGGTCACCTGCATTTGTTCCTCAGCTCACAGAGATTTGAAAACTGTGATTGACTAGTTAGGACAATCCAAGTCGTGACTACTGGGCAAGTCCTGCTGTGGAGCTCATCTGAGTTTTTCAAGGACAGGCAAAGACTAAAATAATCAGTTGACTACAATCCCATTTCCTAAACATGGGCTCCTGTTGTCTCTATTTCTGGGAGTCAAACATGCTTTTTTTCCCCACACACGAATGATAAATTCATCCTGAAGGGTGTATAGTGCCTGTGAACTCCACATTAATGCTGCAGGTAATTACTGCTAAAATACCCATGCCTGTCCCAGAATCTGCTGTTACACTGTGTAATTCCACTGGTAGATCTGTTAAATAACTAATGGTTTACTCAGTGGAGAATGAAATGAGAATTAATCCTCTATGGCTGCTGTATCAGCTCTAAAATTACAATGGCAGATAGGAACATGAGACTGCTACTTATTTCCCAGCTAGCAAATAACACTGACTGGTGATCCCTCTGGCCAAGGCTGGAATTTGGATGACAGGGCTGACTGTAAATGGATGGCCTTCAGCAGATGGGAGTTATCACTTTGTTTGCACAGCAGAGATGTAACAGAAAAAGTGTCTAGGACAGTTAAGGGAGACACACACATGGAGTTTAAATGCACTAAGTGAACTGAACAAAAAGAGGTTCAGTACAATGCAGGGCCACATGCTTTGTGAATACTTCTGCTGAACCTAAGCCTGCAAGCATGAGTACGGTTCATCGCAGGCTAAAAGATGAGAGCCCATTTCAGGGTTTAGCCATTTAATTTTCCTCTCAGCCTGGCTCTGTTTATGACTATACAGTGCAATTTTAAATGAGATGCTCTTTTTCCTTGTTACTTCAAAGAAATCCTGTTGTTATTTTTTTGTATTGTTCTGTGTGCATCAGGCAGGATGTGCAATTAAAACGCTGAAACTTCTGATTGAGTAAGATTTCTACAATCATTTTCCCTTAAGCCCTGAAAATCTGTGTGTGTGGAACAGAGAGAAACACATTTCACAAGCATTTCTGTTTTCTATAGAAAAAAGCTTGACACTCTACTAGGGGTTAAAACCAGACTGCAGTGTTATTTATGTGGATGATGATTTATTCCCTGTGCTGAAAGGTACATTGTGCCTCGTGTCATTAGCACAAAAGCAGCTAACAGCTGAAACAATGTCCCATTCTTCTGCATGGACCAATCTGCCCCATAATCTAAGAAATTAATTTGACACTCTATTGTGTCTTAGTATGTACTAAATCATATTTTGATGTTAAACATAATGAGTTTTTGGAGGACCTATATATCATCAGGAGAATCAACGTGCAGAGGAACACAACAGCATGACATTATTCAATTCCAGTTTCAGATGGGCTATTTGGGTTTTTAAATACAATTCTCACTAGTCATTGCTGATTATGCCAGTGGGACAAACCCAGAAATTACCTGAAACTTAGAGACATAAGTAAGTGGTTAAGTTCTATACTTGCTTATTCTGGAGCTCTAGACTGTAGTGTCAGGCTGGCGGAGCATGGGATGAGGCTCTGTATCCCCTGCCCTTACAGCACAGGATTGACAGCAAACCTGACAAGATTGGTTTAACAACATGGTTCACAGAAACACTCCTCAAACTAATAGATTTGGCTCAGTTTGGAGCAGCAAACTGTGGCAATGGCAGTTAAGAACTCAAGGAGGTGACCAGGAGTAGTAACTCTTTGGGCTGCTTGTGCTGCCAGTGCCATAATATTATCCAACTATGGTTTCACACTTCATGTGCATTGAAAAGTCCAGGTTTTTTAACATAAACCAACAAAACCAGAACCCAAGCAGCATGAATAGACAGTTTGACAGAAGTTCTGCAAACAAAGCAGCTAGTGAAATAAACCCATTTTAGTGATTTCCATGCAAGAGAACCAGGCAAAACCCAACTTTTGGGATTATCCAATGCTACAATCACCTCCTGTAGAAGTTTTATGACCTCTCAAAATGTGCTAACATAGAAGCCCTCTCAGGAAAGTAGGCAGCCCATGTACAAAAGGAAGGATTGATACTGCAGGGCAGGCACATTTTCCATTGATCAGTGATTTTATGGCAGTACAACTAAAAGTAATCTCTTTAAAAAGCCCTCCTTGGTTCTGGTCACTGAGGACTAAACTGCAATAAGGAAAGATAGAATAGTGTTCTGCTGAGACTGCATTTGGGATAATACAAGTTTAAGCACTTCAATAACCATCTTGGGTTATTTGGGTTCAGAAGGTTTTGTTTTGCTTTTTCATTTGCTGATTGTCTGACAATTGCAATGCTAAGAAATCACTCTGAACCTCTTGCATTGTAGTGCAAGATCAACAAGAGGAACAGAATTAACCAGCTACTTTGGGCTCCTCCAGGGATCAGAAAATTCCCAGAGGATGGAGTGATTTCTGTGCACTTTACACAGCAGACAATGTAGCTGGACTATTACAGTGCTCTCTATACTGATCCCTACTTTTCTCCATATATAAAGCCCTGGAAGTTTTCATTTCTCTATACTTTAAAGGATAATAAACATACAGTGTTCATTTTATCTACTAATACACTACAAAACTTAACACAAGGTGTAGTTATATACCTTGTGTACTGGGGCTAAGATATAAAAGCCAGAGATCAAGGTACTACCTACCAAGTTTTCCAATGGGAAGGATGATTCAGCTGCCAACATTTGGGAACATGAGGCTGTACTGATAATGCTGAAATTTTTAAGGCTGAGAAAGATAATTAGAGAGGATTGCTGAGGGATTTGATAGGAAAAAACATTTGCAGACTACATTCCACAGATGACAGCACTCCCTTCCACCGCCATCCATCAAGCTCAATGGGGAGACATGGTTCTTTCTCATCTGAGAGTGCCTTTCTTCATGTCAATGAGGTGGTAGCCATATCCTGCTACTGACATCACCGTAGCAAAGGAATAGAACTTTTTGAGGGAATGGGTGGTTACACATTATAGCTACTTAAAAAGGATATATGCAAGATTAAAGGCACTGTGTTGCATATTCTAGAAAGGAAAAGATA
Organism: Loriculus beryllinus; assembly: GCA_039877255.1. Classification (NCBI taxonomy): domain Eukaryota; kingdom Metazoa; phylum Chordata; class Aves; order Psittaciformes; family Psittacidae; genus Loriculus; species Loriculus beryllinus. The sequence continues at coordinate 45,693 of JBCJKH010018123.1, read as the reverse complement.
AGGGCAGGAAGAAGGTAAAAAACATCTAAGAGGAGAATCATCAATTTTTAACTTGCAAAAAAAATAATCCACAATTTTCAGCAAAGAAGATTTGGATGGTACATGAGACAACCATCTAGGTGGGTAGTTAAGCACAGGAAGAGATATTTGAGGAACCTGGTTTAACCTGAGACTGTGAAGGATGCATTAGGTCTTGTTTGTAAGGCTGAAGGTCCTGACTATAGGAGCAGCAAGGAGGAACTGAAAGTGAGTTTAAGCTAATACTAAGATAATCATAACGTAATGAAACATCTCAAGTAGAGCACATTCTCATTTGCTGTAGTTTACTTTTTTACCTCCAAGGAGGTAGAAGCAGAAGACAGCTGAGACAAGATGTTTGTGCCCTTTTGGCACATTGCTCAGAGGGTGAGAAGCAGAGACCGTCATGTCCCTAGTTCAGCCTCAGGAACCACTGACACCTCGTAGTAGCACTGGAGCAGGCTGAGAGCTGGTTTTGTATTTTCCTACTTTGGCCTCAAAGTTCCCATCCAGGCTTCCAGGTTCCTTATTCAATTTTCTTAGCCAGACCCCTTGTATTAAGCTAAGGAATAGCCTTAGCCTAGCCTTACAGACATAATGCTAAGCTGGATTTCACCAATAAAAAGTCACATGCTTGGTATCCACCTTAGCCATGACTCAACTCAGTTGAGTGAGGAAATAAAGCCCTTCCTACCCTTACAGAGGTTAAGTCAGTCAACACTTAATGGTGGCAGTATTATTTTATTTCCCCTCCTGAAGCTATCCACCTGGCCTCTACTTATTAATACTCATTCCTGAAAAACACTCAGACTGCAGAAAATCCAAACAGTTTAGGAGACATTACATACACATCAAGCATTTAGTAGTCATACCAATGTTCAAGGGAATTAAGTGCCACAGTAAGATATCTGGAAAACAAAACATGCTGAGAAAAAGGAATCCTTTTGCAAAGTTACAGTTGGTAAACTAAAGCTGTAAAAGGCTCTGCTATTTCCAGAGGAACAGAGAATACAAAATTTGATCATGAAAGATACTACAAAAAATGCAGAGGTTATGTCGAGGTGGAGGCTTCTGCAGCTTCTTTCTTAAGACTCCTCTTATCCATATAAAGCAATGCTAGTACAGCAATTGAGAGCTGTGGTTTACAATGAAATCGTTTAAGTGGCTTGCATCCCAGCTAGGTGCTCCTTGGTGAAAATGAAGTTATACCCTTCTTGTGTCTTCCCCCATTCCCACAACCACGGTTTTTGAGGCAAGCATCCTCCTCCCAGTCTATATCTTTCCTTCCCTCATTGCTCTGTTCTCAATCATGCAAGATGCTGCAAATTCTCCCATCATCTTGCATAGTAAAATACACATCCTGGAGCCTTGTCACACATGGGTTCTTCCACATGAAGCTAACTGTACAAAATGCCTTCATCTTTTCAACTGACTGCTTCCTAGGGCCAGCTGTGGGAGAGATCAGGGAGGTCAGAAGAGTCAAATTAAATGCAGATAAGAGCAAGTCTCACTTCTAAAGAGTAAGCATCAGAAAGTTTACTTCAGCAGGGGGATATTGTGTCTAGCCGGCTCAAGGCATAAGAGAAGAGTTGGCATGACCAAATCCTGTGGCACATCAACAGACCATGATGATGAACTAGAGCAAGAAGAGCGCATTGCATGCCCACTTCAGTGGAAGTTTTCATTTTACTTGGGAAGTCTCATTAAATGTGACATGATAAAGCTGTGATGACATGGGTTTGAGAATAAGAGGAAGATTTCCATAAAAAATAAAAAAAAAAATCACAAGAATCAAGTTATCTAAGCAGTCATGAAAATAATCCTACCATTTTATTGCTTAAAAGTCTGTGTAAGTTTTGTGATTTTATACCTGTCACCCTCCAAGGGGGTGATAGGCATAATATATTTAATTTACACTGGGGGGAAAAAAAAAAAGGCACAATTTTAAAAGCTACAAGGGCTAAAAGAGGCTTGCCTTTAGTCTTATTCCCTCTCCATTTAATTTTGTAGAGGAAATCTAAACCTTTTAATTTGATGAAAGATGAAATATTCATTGGCACACAAAACAGAAAGAATGAAGGCAAGAATAGTCCATGGAAACTGGTAATGCAGACAAACATGGGTTTTTCTTCCTTAAGTCCCTGCCAAGTAACTTCAAAATCTTGATACTATTCTGGATAGCAAAATAACCAATACTGGCATATAGACCAAGCAAAACTGTATTTGTGACAATTCCAGGACTTGCACTGTTTTCCATAATAGCCTAACATTATGAAATGGAAGTTATTTTTCAAGCGATAACAGAGGGGTTTACTTTGACAAAAGCACATACATGGTTTTGACATGTCCTCCTACACAAAAAAATCTGAGAGATTTAACAAAAGCAGTTTTACTGTATAAGGTGCAGTTTATTGCTGTTCTACATTAAACTTGAGGGAAAACTACATTATTTAACAAGCTAAACATACAGAACTCTGAATCCAGTATTATTCTGGTATCACAAGTTATTTATTTTACTCACAAGGTAATTGCCAATATTGCTTGAAATTTTTAGTGCACAGAATTGTCTTGGAAGACATCAACAATAACAGTATTTTAAAAGTGGCTCTTCTCAACTCACACTGTAGGTTCCTCAAAAATCTTTCGTGCCTTTTGCCCCACAGTACTAGCTAGAAGCTTGTGAATATTAAACCAGAACTCATGACATAAAGCTCCAAGAGAGTACGTCCAATTCTCTGCCAGACCCTGTTTTGTGAATAACGACACCATCAGCTACATCGCACTAACTCAATCTCAGGAAGAGTTCAAGCTGGCCCTACTCAATACAGAAATTTCCAAAACAAGCAGTGTTCCCTCACAGCTGTGGTACAAGCTAAAGAATAAGGCCACTTCAACTTGGTCCATATTTCCCATTAAAGAAAAAGAACAAAAAAGGATGAAGGAAACATTGTCAGTTAAGTTGAAATGTCACACAACCCAAGACACAATGCTTTTTCAAACATTTCACTGTAAGAACAAATTGCCTCAGATCACATCAAGTGTAACATAGGTGGTAAAGGTGCACACAATTGCGTACCCTGAAACAACACCTACTAGAAGCAAACATTTTCAAGTCAAGTACAGATCCTTCCAAGCTGCTATCATGCATACTATTTACATATTTACTTCTGGTCTTCCCCTAATAAAAATATTTTCTATTGTGCTTCTCAAGGCATATCTGTGTTACATTATCATGTATTCTTCCTTTGCTGATTATTCAGTTTTTGACAGGGGTCTACAAAACAAGTTTCTGGAGCGCCTGGTATTAGAATAACCAAACAGCTTTAATAGAAAGTGATGCTGCCATTAAAAAGGCAGAGGATAAAAAAAATAAAATAAAGCTCTTTATTAACTTATCACTAAAATCTACAATATTCCACAAAGCTTACATACTCACAGCAACATTGCTAAGAGGACAGTACAACATTTGTCAGGATCTGTTTATTATCCACATATGCCATTTTAGCCAGTTGATCTACAAGATATTATTTACCACAGGAAAACTAAATACTGTGCTTTTAAGAAACCTGCATAGAAATGATTTGATGTTCCTTTTATTTTGGACATATTTACAAAAAGGAGTTCTATGTGTGTTAGCAATAAATAATCCGAATATTCAAAATGTCAGTGCTCATGCACACACCGACAAGATGGTTGCATGCTTTAAAAATATTATTTACAGTACAGTCTCCTTCATAGCCCTCTCCCTAATAATAGCAGAAAGTGCATTTTCTTCCAGATTCTCTCCCCTTTCCTTTGTTTTCATTTAGTCTTGCTTCTGAGGGATACAGCCTTCCATCTCAACAACTTCTGGCCAGCCTTCATATTTATTTGTGTCCTTGTTGTTCTTTATATGCTATAAATAGAAAAACATCAATCTACTGTTAATGTAAACTCATTTATTCTCCTGCTTTAATTTACAGCTTTAAAAGACATTTTATTTACTTATTTTTAAGCCATGGACAAAAAGAAGTTGTATCAAATAACAATCTCTCAGTATTCATCACTTCATGTAACTTGCTCAGGCAGGTATATACTAAAACCAGTGAAGCCATACTGGGAAAACACGTCCTAGATTTATTATGGATATTTATTTAGGAAGAGAAACAAGCAAGGAAAGGACCACCTGCACTGAAACATGAAACACTAGGGAAAAGATAAATAAGGATATAAATGTACAAGGCATTCAAAACAAACGGTCAGTTTTTAAAGAATATTATTTAACTTAAAATGTTTGCCTTTTTTGAAAGTTAGGTGTTTATTTTTCCACCAAGCACCCATCTGCAGTCAGGTAATACACTGCTGCCTCCAAGAGTTTGCCACTGCTCCTGCACTAGCTCCGACTCCCTTGTAAAGCTGGCAAAAGAATGTGCCTTCCTTACTCTCCAAGTGCAGAGCTATCTTACCAGTAATTAAAGAGAACTATGGTACATGTTCAGCTCCAACAGCTGAAGTGTGGAAACACATTCTATTTCACAAATTTCACTCTGGCAGCATTAACTTTTGACAGAAGAGCAAAACAAACAGGTGGAACACCAACACTTTGACTGCCACTTATCTGTTGGAGGTCTACCATTGTTAGGGTGTCTAAAACACAAGCATTAGGCAGTAAGTTATGAATTCTTCAGTTTAATTGGATTCATTAAAGAGATAAAATGATCTAGTTATTGGGATAATAAGATCTACCCTATATAACATTTTTTTCTTATTTGTGAATCACCAAAGTATATATGAACATTTAAAAGGAGAAGGCTAGTCAAAGAATAAATTTGAAAACAATCCTGTGTGCCACTACTGCAGTATTAGACACCCATCCTGAACAAACGCATGGTATTTATAAAACGTGCTACACCTTTATTAACGTAAGCTGTTAAATTCCAATAAGTTATAGAATCACAGACCTGTTCAAATGGACTTTTAGTCTTAATTCCTTTTCCACCACAGAAGACCCAGTTGTCTCTAAAGCCAAGGTTCGCAATAGACGTGCTTCCTAATTCAGCAATCAGTTTCCGTGCTTCATCATTAAGCCTTGAACAAAACAGAGAAGTTCATTACATGAACAAAATACACACCCTTAGAGCATTTGTCGTTCTATGGACCATTCAGCTTTAATCTGATTAAATATAGTTTAAATCAGTCAATATTGGGCAAATCAGATAACTCCACATCTGAAATCACCTGATCTAATGAGCACTGCCCCTAATATTATAATCTCAAGGAAACAGCATACAAACCTATCAGTAACCAACAAAAGCCAGGAATACCCTTGTGAGAATTTATACATACCTCTCAAGTCACGTTAGCAATTCTCCAAGCAACTAAAAAAAGTCAACCTTTAAAGTAAACACTGTTTGCAGGCTCAAGCTGAAGTCTAGGTAAAGTAAAAGTTATCTTAGATCAGAAGAATGACCTAAATATATGAAAGAAGTTCTTGTCTGCTTGAGCCAATTAATTCAAAATTCAGCATGCTGCCCCACAACACAGTTCAGTGCCTGTAGGTCTGAGTTGGATGATTTTAGCATGGAAGAGAAAGTGATTCTTTAGGATTAGAAATTATCATGCCAAAACCTCCAAACAAGTTCTCTTTATTTCTTCCTTTCAGTTACTATATTTGCCTCATTATTAAGCAACACACAACATCTGATTATTACTAGTGAGACAGTTGTATTAGTCAGCTAAAATGATGAAATTAAGTAATTTGGAGGTAATTTGCACAGCTCATATTCCAAGTTTCTAGAGCATGTGGACAGTTTATATACACACATCTAAAAAAAACACCCCGATCCCCAAACTTTTTAAATACGTTGGTTCTTCACAATTTACATTGTTTTCAAGAACTAGCACTTACATTTACTATCGAATGCTAGTAGCACAGTTTTGGCTAATTATGTAACATCCCTACTAAGCAGTAGTTCTTGGCTGTCTGTACAAATGGGACAACTGGGACAAATTCACCTTCTTGCTTAGCTGATATTATGTCTATATGCAAGCTTTCAAAAACATCAGTTGTGACTGATTACTGAAACACACTAACTGTACTTAACAAAAAAAGCAACTCTTTGGACAGGATGACTTAAGTGAGAAGTAGATTACAATACAAATTCTATAGCAATTTTTATCTATTAAAACTAACTAAGGGAAGGTTGGAAGATAATGCTTAAAGAGACCTAAAACCTCTTAGGCTATATCTACATTAATAAATTAAACAGCTGTAGGGCGGAACAATACAAACACTGAGGCCAAAATGTATAAGGTACACACGCAGTAACCTCTCAAACTTCGAAAGAAAGGATACAGGCAAGGCCTATTGGGAACGGTCTCTGCACCCCCATAACCACTGAGCTCAGTCTTGGAGTCAATGTGATAAAAGTACGGGATGGAACAGATCAGTTTCCACCAGATTATGTCCTCACAATCTTGTTTCTGTATCTCAACATATCTGAATTTACTAGCATGAGATAGGATGAGGTATCAGCAATAGAAGACCCAGCACATACCCAAAAGACAGATATCCTTGGCAGCATACATTCAAAGAAAAAGACAGGTGGAGACAAATTCCAGGAAATCAGCTAGAAACCTACAGAGTCTTCAGACACCAGGGAGGATAAGGGAGTGATTTAAATGTACAGTGCCTAACATAAATATATTCCTCATAGCTATGAGTAAGCAGCCTGTTATTCTGACCGTACGCCCCCCACTGCATTAAGAACTTTTCTCGGAGGAGCAAAACAACAATTACATGTACTGATATAGCACCTGCTGACTATTAACCTCTGTCCCTTTTGGATTTTCAAACGCTTTGTGGTATTTCCACTCAAGGGTCTGGTTTAGCATCTAATTTATTGTTTCCTCTGTTGTTGGGATCACAAAAGTATACAACTGATAGTCCTTCATTAAAATACCTACGTAACCCATTACACCTGGTTAGTTTTTAATTTGATCCTTGCTGTCCCCAGATCACATCAGCATTATAAAACTAATAAACTGAAAGCATAGTTTCAAACCCATCATCTTGGAAGATGGTCTAGTGGGAGGTACACCTGCCCATGGTTGGAGGGTTGGAACTAGATGATCTTAAGGTCCTTTCCAACCCTAACCATTCTATGATTCTAACAAAACTTTATCAAGTGATTATATGATAAAGAACACCTTTTCAGCATAACATGGCATTTAAAAGTTTAAGTGATATTTTCTATATAAACCAGTGACATACTTGGTTGCGCCATCATCATATGTTCCCATTAAGACTATTGTTCCATCCTGGATAGACTTCAGAAATTCAATGAATGGAGCCACATCTGAAGAGAGAACACAAAACTGCTTAATAACAAGCAACCATGCCATATTTAAACACCTGCAATGCCTTCCTTAAAAGACTACTTTAAGAATATTTGTAAATGTATTTAGAAATTTGTAAGAGAGAAAGTGGGAGAAAGATAAAGTGCATCACAGAACTCCATTTTATAGAAAGAGTTTCATCCATATTATGTACAAACATAAGTAGTGGGAACTACTTGGGAGAACAAGTGTGTTTGATTAACCATGCCATTCCCTCCCACCTCAACTATTTGTGTTTCTTTGAAGTTTCACTCTCCTCACAATTACAAAGGTAGAGGTGAAGGGATCCATCAAGCTATCACCTTAACCCACCACAGCAAATGGAGCCCAGAGGGGTAGGAAGGAGAGAAGGAAAAAAAAAACCAAAACAGAAGAGACATTTGCCTCTTTCTGACCAGCTCAGGTAACTGCACTTACCTCCTCCCCACATGTCAAAGAATTTAGTGTCTAATGTTTCTCCTGTTTTACCTGAAGAAAAAGTAATAATGCCATTAAATACTGCTAAAATTATTTTAAAAGACAACATGCCAAACTCCTCTTAATGACTTGGAGAAAGTGCTGCAGAAGGCACCAAGTAACTCAATTATACAGAGCTTTTATCTTTTATTAAGATTGCTCCTTAAACAGCGTAACAATCTCTGAGAAGGTGCAGGAAGACATAAGAGGAAAAGAGAGAAGATGCAAACTTTAATTTTGCTTCAAGTGAGACACATAAAGCCCACAGTCTCTAAAACCAATGAAGAGAATTCACTTCATTCAATTCAGTGGCCTTTTTTCAAGTTTTTTTTATTTGGAAATAGCAGAACTAGAGGTTGCCTTTAGTGCCACATAGAAAGTAAGAAAGATTAAAATTACACTGCATGTTTTGCCATAGGCTGGAAATTCTTAGTTGATTTAAACATCCAAAACAAGTAAAAGTGGACAATACAGTAATCTTACAGTAATTTTTTTTTTTACTATGCTGTTCGCAAAGGTAGTAATTGATGGAAGACAATTTTCTTTAATACATACACTCAAAGTTTGGAAGACGGAGAGAAAGACTGGCAGCTATGTAACATGAGGGTAGTTATTTTTATTTTGAACAGATTGAGACAATTTAGAAGGGCAAAATAGGATTAGGCAAATGCTGTTCAAGTCATGCTTTAGATGATGTAAACCTGAGCACAATCCAGAAATAACATGAATTTATAGTGCAGTGAAATGTCAAAGTGCTATCTCAGTGCTATAAGGAATTGCTTCCTACACAGGAGGGACAAAGGACAAAGCTGTCAGTACTGACGTTCAGATCAGCTTTCAATGTGGCACACAGGTAAACTTGTCTGGTTTTAGTGAAAGATAAGAATCCTGAACACAATTATATAACATGACATTACTGAAGAACAAGACTTACATATGTGGACTAATATACTGATTTTAAGCTAGGAAAAAAATGAGCTGGTCTTTCTAGTTAGTAACAGAATTCTTAAATCAGTTTCACTGCAAAGAAAGCAACAGAAGAATTTAGTCCACAATTTTACTAGTGTTGGCAACACAAAGTCAAAAGTAGCTGCATGCATACATCTTGTGTATTTTTCCATTTTAGAAGTGCATTAGGAACTTATCTGACATACCACTGAGATTGCAAAAATAGTCACCACAGCACTCCACATTACTACACATTTTTACAAACAAAAATGTGCTGTTTTTCTAAAAAGAAAAAAGGTACAAGTGCCAAAACCTGACATTCTTTCAGTATGAACTTTTCTCCTCCTGCTTGACCTTCACCATCCCTTAGTATTTCACCTCAAACTTCAGAAGCAATTTGAAAATGAAAGCAATATGCTCACTTAAAATGTCACTTACCATTAACCAAGGCCACGTTTATTCCTCTGCCAACATTATTTTTCACTCCACTCATTAAACTGAAACAAAATAAACTATTTTTAGCAGGAGAATTTTGCGATGTGAAATACTTCTGATTTCTAAATGGGATCAATCAGATTGTAGGAGATGCGTAGCTGAAAAAACACATGTTCACATAAGTGAAGCGACGTCTCCTTGAACTGTGTGCTTTCATGGCACCCCTCAATTGAGAACAACAGATCAGATATCCCCAGTTGTATCCACTTCATTTGATTGCTTAATCATCTTGGTTTCAAACTGTGTGTGTATATTAAATGCGTCATAATAAATAAAGTGCTAATTATGTATTTTAAAAGCTTCCTTGCTGTTAAATAGCCTGAAAAGCTTAGCATAGACACATAACCAACAGTTTAAGCTTTTTTTATAAGCACATGATGAACAAGAATGTGTTAAGTTTCAAAGCTAACTGAACAGAGGCATTTAGAATCAATACTGCAGCATTATAATAAGAAACAATAAAGTCAAAGGAGTTAGCTACTCATACCTGTAATAGGAAACCTAAATCCAAGAAAAATATTTAATACACCAATGGGACTTCAAGCTAAAGTTGAATATCATCTTGGAGTACAGTCACACATCCCCAAAAAACTGCCACAGTCTGTAACAGCAATTACTTGGCCAAACTAAGAGTGGCAAAGGAGCTGGAAAGAAGAGATACACTGGGAAATGGAAGCCTTTCAGAGCTGCAAAGAAGGGCTAAAGGGAACATCCAGACTGTTAGCTAGGATGCTGTATTGCCTTAGGCCATGGTGGGTATACCACTCCAGTGAAAGGAAATTTCTAGACCCCCTCATCCCTTTCACTGGTACTGTGCAAAGATCTCCAATCTGCCTCCAGGCCAGAATTAATATTTTGAAACTAGGAGTAAGAGTAAATATAGGAGAGTTGAAGCAATTACATAAAATTAAGTCCTCAGCCAAGATTCAAGAAAGCACCTCAGTGCAAGCACACAGGTGCACACCTAATTAATGACAAGCACACACTTGAACTCCATCCTTATAAGAATTTCTTTAAACCTCCCTCTCTTGCTCCCAGAAGGGGCTTCAGATGTGTGCAACTCTGTTATGTCCAGAACTTTTTTCACAGTTGTTCTGCAACCATATGATTTTCAGGTGATGTATGAACATCCATTCTAAGCAACGTTTTGGAAGGACCACAACCTTACACATACAACTGTAACATCAGCCTTCTCGTGCTACTTATTAGTGATAGGCTAGAAACAAGAAATGGTCTATCACAGAAACATGATATAAATCTTCCTCTCTGACACTATCTTTTGCACCCACGATGAAGACAGAAGCTAAAAATGTAGAGGAATGTTAAATTTAATGGAAAACTATAAGGAACAGACTCAGTATTAGCTAGTTCAGAGAAGCCATGAGAGACTACAGGTTAATGGTTAACTCTTGGCACAGTGACTTAGGTTTTAAAGAAGCAGTAATCAGAGATGAAAGCCTACAAATTTCCTGATAGTCCTCAAAGTCATACCATCTGCCAAAAATTCTGGTTAAAATTAAAACTCTAATTTAGTAACTTCTGAAACAAAAGATTTAATTTTCTGCTGGAATGCACAAATCAGTTCTAGTTAGTAGGGAATTCCAGAAGTACTTTAGCCACTGAAGCATCATTTCTTCTCTGATCACATGATTTTCACATCACAGCTCAGTATCCATTCTGAACAATAAAGACATATGGCAAATAAAGAATGAAAATATAAATGACAAAAGGCAGTGAAGTCCTGAATGTATTCCTTTGCTCATATAAAATTTAGTGGACATTTAACTTCCCAAAAAGAATTAAGAACTTCGTTTTAACTACAAAATTCTCTGTAAGTAAATACCAGTCAAAAAATATCTAGTACTGGGGTGATTAAATGCTGAAAATTTACATATATATATAACAGAAGTTGTAATGGATTTCAGACAACAAAAAAATCCTGCAAATATCAATACAAGTATTACTAGTTATTAAAGGAATGTAGTGCAAAATTGTCCCTGCTTCCTTGACATGGAATCATGAAGAAGAATACAAAGTAATCAAAAAAAAAAAAAGGCATTTTGCAGGAATGAGTTTACAAAACATCACTCAAAAAAGAGCTACTGAAGAGGAAGTAAGTTTTTTCAGAGCTCTGAGATGCTACCCTATACACACAAGATAGCTTGTGCACCAAGTCAAACACTTCAGGCTGTAATGTGACAGTTTTCTCACAGGAGGGCAGTCGTTCATCAGTCCTAGAATTCTTCCAACAATTTACAAGCAAGCTATGCAAGGTTTTGAAAGAGAAATTAAATGTCTTGCAAGCACAGTAATGAAATTAAAATTAATCAAATTTTCTGGTGGAAATTTAAATAGACAAGTTCTTTGAAGGAATTCAGAAAGATTTTTGTCAAGAGTTACTGGATTTAAGATTCCCATAACTGTGCACTAAGGTGCTCACTAGTATTAAGAATGGATTCTTTGCCAGCAATGACTTTCTTTTCATCACTTTCTTCAGTGGAACACCCAGCAGAGGATTTTTTTTTTTTTTTTTTTGATAGGAGCAACAAATCTCTTCTTAGTCAACCAGTGAGACACTTAAAAAACAAAAGACAATCACCGAACAACTTCCGTCTGCACAGATATTAAGCGTCCTAGCTATCAGAATGAGAAGGTAGCAAGTTTTATAACACCAACAAGAATACCATGCAGTGAGACTGAATAAGGCTGTCCAAGGTTATGAAGAATATCAATTATAAGAATGGAAAATGAACCTAACAGCTTTTAGTTAGTATGTGCAAAAAGTGAGCTCATGCTCACCTTACATGTGCTCTGCAAACTTACCTCTACACAAATGAGCAAGCTTAAGCTATATCAGCTTTACAGAGAATAGCCTGAAATCTGAATGATGCTCATGTTTCTACTAGTAACAAAGCAAAATGAAACAGCTGCACGTGTGTAGTTGCAGGGAAAGAAGCTATTTCAACCTCGCTACATCTAAATTGCTAGACTTAGTGATAAAAATAGTCTTCTCTAGGATCACGTAAGACTAATCTTGCACAACGACTTTACAGAGTGAAGTGATGGAAAATCTGAACCAACACTTTGCATGCTCTTATAGATTAATTATGCTATTTACTCTATTACATGGGGTTGAATATAACAGTGAAGTTGCCATTTTCTCTAGAATTCATTAGCACCAACTGCAGTATGTGCTATCTGAACCACTCTGCACTAACACAGCAAAGACCCAGAAACAGCTGAACTGGAGTAGCTTAAATGCAAATGCAAGGCAAAGGATCCCAAGTGTGATTGATGGTAAAACAAAAATCTCCTTCTGACAATGCTAACATCCTGTCTTTTCTGACATGTGACATGCAAAACTGAGAGGATAGATTATGTTACACAAAGCTACACACTCTGACAACAAGGAAGAATAACCTAAGTGCAAAGAAATAAAGCATCTAAAAATAAATATTAATATTCCTATTTTTCGGAATACTGGAAATTATTCAGTTAAATTCTCTAGGCACAATACTATTCATAATACTGTGTTAACAAGACAGTTATTAGAAATACAGGATTTAAACTCAAAATCAAACTGTGTTTCAAGCAGTTTCTTTCCTCATTTTACAATTAAGATTATTACACTTTGTTACCATCAGCACAACTAAGTAACTACTAATCATTAAAATATTATTTTTCCCTTTTGAAATGATTCTTTAAAACAAGGTAGAAAATATGTTCTGATATTGATACTATAATACTATGAAACGATAGACTGTTTAATAGATGACTTGCAAAAGACGATGCCATAGCACAGTTTTAGTTGACAATAGTTAGAAGCATCAAGAGTAACCCAATAAAAATATAATCACTGGCACAAGAGCCAGTTACATGGAGGCAAGTTTGCATCTGACTCAAAAACATCTAACCAATCCTTAAGTCTGTAAACCTGAAATAGTGTAAGCTACCTTGCATATATGAAAGTAGCTTACATCTCTGCATTTAGTGCAGAGTATTAAGCATGCTTCAGAAATTAATTTATAACACAAACTATTTTTTTCAGGTGGTCAAATTGTTGGCATAACAAAAATTACAACGAATCACTTAAATTACTGATTTTGTGTGCAAAGTGATCCAAGACAGTGTTTGAGATACCTAGAGACAACAGGTAGAAATACTTACACATTATCTTCTACACAAATTTTAGGTCCAACTACATTCGCTGCTCCACTTGCCATTTTGAATGCAAAATGTTTTTCAGGACAAGCTTTAGAGATCCCACATTTGTATCTTGGAGGTTTTGTAGCTTTGAAAATTAAATAAAACAGGGTTTTAGAGACATCATCACAGGTAGGCTAACAGAAAAAATATCAGCGTTCTGAAGAAATTCAAGGAAAAGAGCAAAGATGCTATATCTTATCTGCAGTTTCAACAAAAGCCTAAAATAATAGAGGCTCCTGCAGTACGTCCTTACTCTGTTTCTTGTTCTCATAGTGTTGCTTGCTCTGGCACGTAATTAAAAGCCATGAGACAAAACTACAAGCGAAATGCTGGCAAAAAAACCCCAGACTTCACCAGAAACTTAGGAAAATCAGGGAAAGAGGAAAATTAGTTTCTGATTGCATTTAAAGTATAATTAAGACTTTCTTAACTATGAAAATTCAACAGTCTTTCTGTTATTAGCAAAAGCAAGTCATAGCAGAAACACATGCATATGAATACTCACAACGCACAGCTGCATCCAATGCTGATCTAGCTAAAATGCAAAAAAAAAAAAATAAAATTACAAGATGTTATTACTAAAATGTCATTTGCTACAAAATATCCCATAAATTAAAACCTTTCTGTAGCCCTATAAAAATAGGGTGGTTGACATGAAGTATGAAATACATCTGAACATTATGTTCCGATATAAAACATTAAGCTTTACATGGCAGAAACACAAAAGTGATTAAGAAACACATTTAGAAGCACTACCTTAATTTATGGCTCTCCATTTAACACAAAGATCCATGGAGATGCAAAGCCAGCAGGGATTTGTGGATGTGTGGGTACTAGAGTGAAATGAATTCCTTTCTTACAGCTGCACCAGGATAGGGTTCCTTTCACCTGACACTAGAAGCCTGCAGTTCAGGTCCATGTGAACCCAACCATTCACAACTCTCCTTTTCGGGAGAGAAGCAACCTCATCATGGACTTATGTATAATACATCTTTCATACTTAATGACACCTGTGTCTTTTCAACAATTATTCAAGATGCCTCTTGGGGACTGGTTCAGATGTCAGCTCACACTGGAGTTAGATAACAAACCCCTACCTGGAATTAGTGTTTTCTAATGAAAAACCCCTTAAAGCTGGCTCATAAAAGACTGAATTTTAAGTCACTTCAGCAACCAATTCCTTTCTGTGTAGGACCTGGGAACATCTGAAATGTTTTGATTACTGCACACAGCTAATAAGAAAGCCCATGCAAAACAAACTGTGAACTGTCCGAGCAGCAGAAAGTCAGAGTGGAAACTTCTAGAAGCATCACTCAAGTTGCCTAGTTTACAACTCCAGATTAAGACTGTAAGTAGCAGTAAACAGAAAACGCAGACAAAATTATGCATATTTGGCCAGCAAAAGGATCAAACTGATTAAGAGCAGGATAAATATTTCATATAGAAAGAAACTTAATACACACATTCTATAGGTATAATACAGATATAAAAAACAAGTACACACAATAAGAACACATAGCTTTTAACTGGAAGAGCCTAAATCAAGTTTAAAGCAATCTGAATATGATATTCTTGATTATGGCTCAACTGAACATTTATGGATGTTCAGAGAAAACAAAGTCATCACTTTACTTACCAAATATGTGTCCCAAGTTTGCATCCATTTTTATTTCAAACACTTGAGATATGACATAAAACGTCAGTAAAAATATTGCTATGACTACTACCAACTTTGCAGCACCTATTCAGAAACAGAAAAAGTTTCAGAACATTACCTGCAAATGGCAACATTAAGTCTACCAAAATTAACAACATGAGAAATGTGTATGAGATTACACATAGGGGAACACAGGAACAGGATGACCATTTGTAACTCATTAAACAGAAGTAATCTGTACAAGAATGGACATTGTAACACAGGAAGCAACTGAACCAGTTCATCAGGTTACTATACCAAATATATACACCCTTCCCTCAGCTTCCTCCAGCTTCATGCTTGTTTGACACTACAGTATGCCACCTCAGCCCAGCAGCCTGGAGAAACCACAGACCTTTCTGTGGATATCCAGCTTGACAGGATGAACTAAGCCGCTTTAACTGTCTACTGTTCAAAGGGGAAATTTCCATCTCCCTCCTGTTTCACTGTCCTGTTCTTAACTATGCGTACCTGCTTCCTCACTGTTCACAACTACTCCTCTTTTTCCCACCCCCCCCTCAAACCAAGCTTCCTCTATTTTAATGCATGGCCAAGATTGAGCGATTAGGGATCTCTTCCTATACTTGCAGCTTGGCTGCTTTGGTCAGTCAGGTCTGAGCATTACATTAAAAAAAACCAAACCAACTCCCCACCCCCCCCCAAACACACACCAAAAAAGCCTCCTCACCTCCTTTTCATCAAATTAAAATTACTGACCTTCAAAAAAAGAGCTTGAAGACTCAAAAGAAGCAATTTCAAAAGTAATAAAAAGCCCTCCCCTTCCCTCTTTAGTACGTTGAAGCTTCAGGGAGCCTGACTAATTTTTGCCAGTGCTGAGTGGTAAAACTACTTCCTAGGAAAAGAGCTGGAACCACAGAACTACAGTAATTTATATCTGAAACTTGGGTCTATGTGGTACCGCCATGAGCACCACCATTTTTTAGCATAATCTAATAGATTTTTTCAGAATCTACTATCAGTTTATTGTAAAATACTGACTGAGAGTAGAAATTAGGTAAGGAGGCATCTGATTGACATCTTTCCTCTCTGCCTCATCCCAGTATGTCTAACTGCTTTGGAAGAAGCAACCCTAAAGCATGCTTCTGTTTCTCAGATTCCCAGCTAAATAAATCCTTCAGAAAAAAACCAAACTTCTGAACTCCAGCAGATCTCAGATGGCTGATGTGATGGGTTGTTCAGAAAACCTTAAAATAGACCAATTACTCAGCCTTCAGAAGGATAAGAGATGTTAATCTTTCTAAAAGCCTAAATAAAGATATGGGGGTGAAAAAGAAAAGCAACATGAAGAGATAACAATTTTTTTTCTTTGTTTGTAGTTCGACCTTCCTCTCCCACTTTCCCTTTTCATGTGTGCAAGCATATATATACTAAGAAAGCACAGATGCAAACTTAACTGAAAAATATCAAGCTGGAACTTCAGAGATTATTGCAATTGAAGGGAAGTGAACCACATGTAAGCACTAGAGAAAATGTATGATCTGAACATACGTTAAGTGAAGAAAAGGTTTTCAAAGCAACACTGCTTAAAAAGATGGTACCAGACTTTGGAATGTGTCACATAGCAAGTGGCACTTGGAAAGCATGGTATTTCAGTAGACAGTAGGCGAGATGAACAAGAACACAATCTGAGCACTAACCATTCCCTCCCCTCTATATCCTGAGCCTTTCAACTGAACTGCAAGCCCTCCCTCTAAGAGAGAGGTAAGAAATCTCCCAGAAAATTCTTTCAGCACTTGAACCAAACCCAGCCTGCCTGCCACAGGTTGAACATTCTCTAGAAACTGCTGTTATCTTTATTGTCTGTGGGTTTTAGCAAAAAACATAGAGAGAAGAAAAAAGGAGGCTTGGAAAAGTAATTTTCCAGGTGATTTAGCTATCTTCCAAAAATCAATGCATTTTTCAGTTCTTTATCAGATCGACTTTAGCAGGTTGGTCCCAGTTATACAAACTGTAATGACAAAAACCAGGACTAATTTCATGCATTAAGAAAGTTAATGTGCAGCTCTCTTGGAAAAGAGCATATCATTCTCTCCTAGAAGCACCAACAGTTGCTTCTTCTGCAACATAACACTATAATTCCTGATAAAAGTGCAATGCATTAGAAACTCGAAACTGTTCAATTGCCACACAAGCCATTCTACTGTGAGGAAATGTCTAAAATAATACTTTCTTGTAGTGCCATTTTGGAAAAGATCTTATTTTTACAACCACTACACCTTCTGTCAAGTTCAATCTGTTTTGCAACCCTGTACTATAGTAAGCTACCTCTATGAAAAGGCTTTTATAGCTTTCAATCTCCCGGTAACCATTCAGGAAGTTTCAGACACTATAACAGTGCATAGCATTTTTGGTTGGGGTGTGAGGCAGTTAAGAAATTGCCTAAGACATCAGCTGGCCATTTCCTTATTCTTTTAACACCTTACAGCATTAGCAGCCAAGCATATCAAGTTATGGCACCTTAAACAGTCCCTACAGATCAGCTGAAGTATTTTAAACCATATGCTTCTGCTTAGACCATCCCAAATGCCAAAATGAGCTTCGTTAAACATCAGGTAAATTGAACAGCAATGCCTCTATGCCAGTTAAAATTATTTTAAAACCTTATTGTTACTACTTGTTAACACTGTATATAGAGATTTATAAATGGCAGAAGTCTGCTTTTACCAAGTGTGCTTACCTGCTATTCTCATGTTTAGTCTTCAGCCAGTTAATGACACTACTGCATTAAAAACAGCCACCTACAGGGAAAAGAAAAGCACATCACTGTAATGACAGCTAAATAGAGTACTTTCATGAGTTACCAGTAAAAAAAACCTTATAGATTTCCTAGCCAATAACACTGTCCTGAATATCTAATTCTTAATGCTCACAGTAACGGGAAGCAGATTTAAGATGGATTTATGATGTATTACTTCCATGTGCTATTCCACTAAACATACGTCCCAAAAAAACATTAATTTAATTTCATCAAACCTACTACATATTCCTTTGAGCTTTCAACCTTCAGTCTATAAAACAAGTGTTTATCAGTGCTGCTTAGTCTTTGATTTCCCAAAGTTATGTGGTATAAGTCAACAACTCTATCTGCATTGCTTCAAAGTCCTAGCAACTTTCAGATGCAAGTTGTTATTTGGCAACACAACAAAACAAACTGTGCTTTGAAGAGCAAATATTTAAGCATTTTAGCCTTTAGGATAGTGTATAAATTGCATTTAGGGGAACTGAAAAAAGGTTATACTAATACTTCAATCTATGCATTATAGAAACACAGTAACACACTTGTCATTCATAGCAGCATTCAGACTTATGTGATAGTCAGTAGTGACAAAGGCGGCAACCCTAGAACTATTTCAGAATAAACTGAAAATCTCTGCCTATGAGCAAATATCACATAGCATCTAAAAGTTTCTTCTTGAGAAGTTTACCACCATGTAAAGTCAGAAGGGGCCACAACCTACACAGGCTCTGCTCAAAGACAACCACCTTCTCTTCAAGCCTTCCCTTGTCCCTGGCCTGCACTAAATCCCTTGATCTCTGCTTGCCGGGCCACAGCAGATGCTGGCTCTGCACCCTGGTCATGCTCAGCCACAGTGGACCCATGCTGCAGTGGAGCCTGGACATATTCAGACTAAAGCTTTCCTCCACTCCCTATTGAAGAAGCACAGAGTAGACAGCCATGTACAGCAATTTGGAACTCCCAGCACTGACATGGTATCTATGCAAATCAGGACCCTCCTTTTGGATTAAGAAAAACCAACAAAAATTAAAAATAAAAAGGAATTCTGAATTAGCATTTTGCTGCATAACTACTTACATCTAATATGGCAAAAGAAAAAAATTACTGGCATTCAGGAATCTTGCTGGATCATCTATATGAAGGCCAAATTTGAAAACATGCAATAAAGTACCATCCTAATTCAAGTAGCAATCCCACACCCCCACCACAAAAGGTACAGCATCCCTAACACACTGCAGTCCTATGCCATGGTTTCAAAAACCATCAAAAATATTACCTTGAGAAATTATTTTAAAGACTACTCTTACCACAAGACCGGAAATGAAAATCATTTAGAGAAGACTACTGACCACCCCACAAGGTTCTCACGGCCTATTCTAGAGAGAGAAAAAATGGTACTACACAATCTTTTGCCCTCACTTAACTCAGTATTTTCAAGTTCGGTGATTTGCATCCAGATCCTTTTTGCCAACAAACAATCACTGTGCTCTGCTGCTACAGTTTCCAAGAAAATGTTTAGTAGAGAAATAAACAGGAAAAAACAAATACAAGTATAGAAATACTTACTTCTATTCCCTAAGTATTTGAAAATAAGTATCAATGTTTGAAAAGCAAACCCGTGTTTTTGAATGCCAAGATCGCACTACAAGGGAAATCTCACAGCACAGTATGGAAATAATATATCCATTATATTTATAGCCACATATATTATATCCATACATAATACCTTCCTTCAGTGAACAACTGGTATTTTTCTTTCTTGTAAAAAAGGAAAAAAGATTCTGCCAGGGCAGATAAAGCCATTTTATTTCAAAGTCTGTGAACAGAATTATTCTAAGCTCCTTTCTCTCTTCTCCCTACCCCCAGAAATACATCAACATTAAAGTAAACACTGACTTAGTCTGAACAACCATAAGCTTGTTTTAAAGAAGCACTAAAAAGAGTTTCTTTTTTCTTTTCTTATAAACAAAACCACATATTTCAAAGCATTAAAGGATATGTAGAAAATGAAAAGCAGAAAGTGAAACTATCAAATGATCCAGCCTTAACGGCAACACCCACCATCCAATGGCTCAGTGATTATTTGTTGCAATTAACAAATACACAAGATGCATTTTTTAAGTGTTAAATATTTTTGATTTAGGAAAAGTAAAAATGAGTATGCTATGCCTCAACATGAAGGAATTTTAAAAGCAAGATTCTTTTCCTAAATCACCACATACCAAGAAATTGTGCATTTTGACCCAGAGAACAAAAACAGGAATCCTACAGTACAAAAACTTTGCACAGTATTATCTAGCTGCAGGAGAATAATTCATGAACGGCAAATCCTTCTCCTATACTGCATTATCCTATAACAAGTGTTTTTGGAGGGTGGTGAGTTTTTTTTTATTCAAGACATAACATGAACTCTTATGACTGCTTATAGACCATTGCTCCACATCTTTAGTATTAAACTTCATGACTGGAACTACAGAAGTGATATAAAATTAGATTTAGAATTTCTAATAGTGTGTATTTTAGGATAATTTAAAATACAAAGTACACAATGACCCCCAACTTAGCTTACACAGATGCACAAAACCAGTAGCAACAACATTCCTTTGATTGCTGTGAAATATCAAATAGTACAAAACAAAGACTACTAGAACAGTTTAGGTTGGAAAGGACCTTAAGACCATCCAGTTCCAACCCCCCCTGCCACTAGACCGGGATGCTGAAAGCCTTGTCTAACCTGGCCTTGAATACTGCAGAGATGGGGCAGCCATAGCTTCTTTGGGCAACCTGTGCCAGTGCCTCATCACCCTCACAGGGAAGAATTTCTTCCTAATATCAAATCTAAATCCACCTTCTTTCAGTTTAAAGCCATTCCCCCTCATCTTATGCCTACATGATGCCCTTGTAAAATGTCCCTCTCCATATTTCTTGTAGACCTCCTTTAGGTATGGAAACCGCTGCTGCCATACTGGCAAGTTCTTTTTTCAGCCCAGAGCATAGGTTGCTAAATCCCTCAAAAGCAGGAGGGAAAAAGTAGGCAGCTCTCTGAACCAGAGAAGACAAGATGTTACAGGTTATAAACAATTTCTGAAAGCTGGCATGTCACTGTCCAGTTCCCTGCATGGAGTTGCACATCTATCCGTGCAGGAAAAGAATTATTTATTCTGGATGCAAACAACTAAGGAGGGGATATGTGGAAAGACAGTTGGGAGCTGTGGTTACTGGTTGTTTTTGTTCTACTCCACCCATCCTTGTGCACTGTACTCTGTCCCAAGGCACGGGCAATTTCCAGATGTTGCAAATTTCCAGTGCCAAAGCCATTCCAAGCAACCCCCACGAGAGCCCAAAATGCTATACACAGGGCAACATAAAAGTATACGAAAAACAGAAAATAGCAGCTTACAATAAAAACAAAGGGAAGAGAGTAAAAGCCTTCCCCCATCTCTGCTCAACTTACTAACTTGTGTTGGGATAACAAACAACACAAATCTGAGGAATTTAGCATACAAGTCCACACAGCTACAGCACATTTTGATCCATAGTAAAACTAGCTTTAATCAGCAAAGCAGCAGACACTTGCTTTTAAAAGTGACCTGTCTCTCAAGAGAACCCTGTCAGGTACTTCACTTATAACTTCATTTAGAAAAAATATGAGCCTATAATTCTGCCAAGCAAATCATCATCATGTTTTATTAGATGATATAATGTTTCCAGCACAGCAAGATTGAGCTCTTTCCAAGTCTGTGTATAAGATGTGATGGTCATCAAGCAAGCTCTGGAGCACCTCCTGTGTGAAGATAGGCTGAGAAAGCTGGGGCTGTTGAGCCTGGAGAAGAGAAGGCTGCGTGGAGATCTCATAGCAGCCTTCCAGTATCTGAAGGCGGCCTACAGGGATGCTGGGGATGAACTCATCATTAGGGACTGTAGTGACAGGACAAGCGGTAACATGTTAAAACTTAAACAGGGGAGGTTTAGATTGGATATAAGGAAGAAATTCTTTCCTGTTAGGGTGGCAAGGCACTGGAATGGGTTGCCCAAGGAAGTTGTGAGTGCTCCATCTTTGGCAGTGTTCAGGGCCAGGTTTGACGAAGCCTTGGGTGGCATGGTTTAGGGTGGAGTGTCCGTGCTTATGGCAGGGGGGTTGGAACTAGATGATCTTAAGGTCCTTTCCAACCCTAACTATTCTATGCTTCTATGCTTCTATAATCAAGGTGCAAGATGAAGTTGTATTGAGGTGAGTAATCAACAAAATAGATACAAGCAGTTCTTATTAATGTTGCCTTACTGACAACCCTGAATGAAGTCCAGATTTCATGATTTTGGGCAAGTATCACTTGGGCACAGCTTCAGCCCTACTTACTAAGCATGAAAGCTTTGGCCACTTGAAATCTATTTCTGTTTGTGAGGCTTTTTCAAATAGGAATGTAATAAATGTTTTTATGGATAATAATGAAACATGCAGACCAGTTTACTTAATTCCCAGGACAACAGTGTTTCCATTAGAAATTTAATAATGTGTGCAGGTTATATTTATGAAATGGGCACACAAAACCAAGTAAAGATGAGAGGCAACAATTTAGAAGGTTGAGATATTTTCGAATTCTGACCTTAGTTGATTAGAAAAAGGTCCTAAAATCAACAATGTTTAATAAACCAGAAAGTAATACACTTCAGAATGGACATCAAGTGCAGCAAAACAGGCAGCAGGAATGAAAAAGAAAGGATCCAAGAGATTATAGCAACTCTCTAATATCAAGGTCAACAATGAGGTGCTCCTTCAAAAGTGTAACTGCTCACTGTGAACTATACCAACAGCACTGCAGTGTGTGAAACAAAAAGCAATCATTCTGCTCTGCCTAAACAAACAAAAAAATACTCTACGTGCTCTCTAGACTTTTGACAGAGACCCATATGTAGTGTTTTCTAAATCTATCTTAAGAGCATAATCCCCAAATGGAAGAATCTGGATAACAATTACATGACCTAAATAAAACAACTAAGGGCTAAAAGAAATTGGTTTGCATTGTAAAGAACTGTAAAAGCAAAAAGGGTAAGGAATGGCCACCTTTGCCTCTTACCTCCAAGGTGTAATTTAAATATTTTTACGCTGAGATGGACTGCTCTCAATATCCACTGGTTGCTGCTTATCTACTTGTAGCTAAAATGTTAAAGAACAATTTTCCAGCTACAAGAACAAATAGGGAATGCAAAAGGTGGCTGTAAACCATCATAAAAGTCCAAAAAAATACAAGAAAAGGGTTCTCTTAACCTAGGTAGTCTACAGGATAAGCATGTCACCTTCAGTATAAACCCCAAATTTTTACACTATCATATGCACATCTGTACCCAGATTTGTCACACTACATCTGTATCAGCCTGAGATGCCGTGGATTAAATTCAGAGGGAAATTTTTCCCCTAAACAGGATTTAAAAGTTTGTATACTTTCAAAAATGGTCAAATAATGTTATACCTAGTTTTATCTACATGTATGGTTAATATGAACAGCATAAAAAGTACACCGTACTTGAATCAGATAAGCATTCAAAATTACTTAGTACCAAAAAAAAAAAAAAAAAGCTTAAGCTTTTATTTTTATTTCTGAGTCATGAGTAGATTAGGCCAGTGTTCATTTTTTGCAGCATAAACTGCCTTCCTCAATGATTAGCAGATGCTTTTTCCTGAGAAGAAAAACAAAAGCCATTTCATCTTTTCATACCTGCTAAACCACATTCAGTGAAACAATATGCTATTTAAACCAGACCTGCTAATAGATATTTCAGTCTGTTTTTAAGCAGTTCAGAGGAGTGGTGGTCTTCTCAAAAATTACACAATGAATTAGATGTGCAAGAGACAGCATTAGCTATTCTTATGCAAGCTCTAGTTTTAAACCAGCAGTTGTGTCAATCTCAATTATATGGCATAGACCAAACAGCTGAGACAATCAAAAATCTTTCCAAGTCTAAATTTGAGTAAGAATCTAGGCTTCTAATATGATCATTTTATTCAAATACAAGATGCATTTCCTTACCAAGATGATTGCTTACCCTTCTGCTAGACTACACAGTTTTTCCACCATGTTTACAAAATCCACTTTATTTGAAACTGATGAAGGGCACATATAAAAGAGAATAATATCTTCAGAAAAGTACTGTAGTTCAATTGTACTGTATAATCATGCAGCACCGGTGTCTTCTCATAACACAGACTGTCACCCAATACAGGCACTCCTACATTCATGTGAATTCTTGTGGGTATGGCAGAACTCCACACAAGCTAAAGGTCTGTCCACACAAAACACCTTAGAGAATCCCAGATGTGTATTTTTTCAGCCTTTGAGACAAATAGTACCATGAAATATAACAATTAACTTCTTACAAAAATGATACCACCTGAACTGTATTCTTTCATATACTGTGCAATACTCAGCTTGGCATTCTGACAACACTGAACTAGGCCCAAAGTGTTTGCTTGTTCAAATGAGACATTATTCTACTTCTATTAACTGGAAATGAAACCCACATAAATTTAGCAAATGAAACCAAAATTAAAAGCAGGTTAATTCAGCTACCACTGCATGACCTATGCTGAAAATGCTGCTATAGAGTTTTACTCCTATGAAAGGAAACATACACGAGAAGCAGCATTATGCCTGTTTTGATACCTGCTGTGCACAATAAGCTTTCCCAAGTCACCTGTCAAATCACTGACCAGGCAAGCTTTTGCTGGTGGCATCAATCCAGTACTTTCACCTTAGGTAACACACAAAGTAGTCAGCCTTAATCACAGAAAAATTTTTCTGAATCCTGGGAAGCCTGAAATAGAAGCACAAAGGCATTCTTCCCACTGAGAATGAAACTCAATCCACATTTCTTTTGCAATTAAAAAAAAATGGAAAAAAACCCACACACACTAAATGAAGTACCTAATCCATACTTCTAAGACTCTTTCCAAATATTATTACACAAAATTTACTGGTCCATATATTTAAAACCAGGATTTTACTGTCCCTACAATCCACGCAATGTGATGAAGTAAATTGTACCACTGGTGCTGATATACCTATTGAAGAGAATCGTTAACCCTGTATTTTACAGGGTTTGATAAAATTACGTAGAGAAATTCAGTTTGATAAAATCCTCAAGGACAATCTGCTGAACTTCATTCACCTACCTCTTTTACAATTTCATCACAGGGAAGTACATAAACCTCACAACAGGTTTAAGACAGTGAAGTGTAACATTTTCTTGTGTCAAATGATGAACACGCTATCATGGAATTGAAGCACCAATGCAATTTCCACCTGTTCAAAAGTTCAAGCTGATTTGTTTTGTCTTTTTTTTTTTTTAAGAAAAAAATTACCACCTTGATTTCCTAGAACAGCAAAGTCTATTCAGTCTTCCCACAAAAGGGAGGAGTACATAAAGTTTAGCAATGTTTATCTGCAAGATCACCAGGTCTCACTTGAAACAAGGTATGGCCAAAATCCAGTAAACACTGCAAATGTACAACAGCTCTCACATCTTTGTATCAATACAGAAATACCAAGCTTGTTATCACAGTTATGCATCACTACCATGGATTGTATCCTGCCCCATACAGTAATTCTCAATAGACCTACCATAAAAAGAGGTTATGGGTCTGAAAAACAAGTAACATACAAGTAATTATTATGAGTTGATATAAGCACACACGACCACCACAGAAATTTACCTGAGGCTATGGTTACAGTGCTGCAGTTCACACTGGGGCCCATCTTAAATAATGTTATCAAGTAAACAGAACAGGAAAGCAGCATTACAAATATTTCATCTATAGGTCCAAGTTCACTGCAGGAATATCAACCTGCTTCTTTGCACTATTCTCTCCAAGCACAGCCAGACTCTAGATAGCAGCTGTAAGATGTCAGAAATAAGATCATCATCCTATGAGTGAGATTCATTTTCTGTACAGACCCCTACATGGACCTCATTAGAGCTGCACACCGAGACCACAGACACAACGAGGCGCAGAACTCCTGTATACTTTGCAAGGCAGA
This sequence comes from Loriculus beryllinus, assembly GCA_039877255.1. NCBI lineage: Eukaryota > Metazoa > Chordata > Aves > Psittaciformes > Psittacidae > Loriculus > Loriculus beryllinus. Next base: position 19,706 of record JBCJKH010018123.1, on the reverse strand, counting down.
AAGGATCAAGGGTACCGATAATAGCAAGGGACACCACCACACACTGCTGCCAAAAAAATGCTATGAGACTACCAAGCATTTATGCTTCTTAACAGAAGTTCAGGATGGTCTGAGGCTGCATGTTGAAGAGGTGTCTTAACCTTTGCTCAGGAGCAGCTGATCTCGGGAAGCTGAGGTGTGCCTCCGGGGAAAGTACTGTGGTGACAGCTCAGAGTAGTGTTAGTATCTCTCACTCCTCTTGCTCCATGGGAGACACAAACTCCTGCTCCATCACAGAGCTTCTTCTCATCCACTTATCTCCTTTGTGAGTCCGAACTTTGTTCCTTTACAGGATAGAAAGACCAGCACCGTGCATCAGCTCCGGAGAGAAGTGCTAGCAGCAGCCCAACACAGAGGGGCCATGCTACGCCTACCCGACACTGCAGAGTGGGATCAGGTTGCAGAGAGGAGAGTGCTGTTGACGACTAATAACCTCCACACTTCATGATGCACTCAGAATCGCAGCGCTACTGTGGTACGGCCAAGTCATAGCTGCTGGTCCACATTAGCACTGGACAGGACACCATTTGGAAGCAATGAGGAGGGAGATGCTCAGAAACGTAAAGGAAGTCAGTCAGTCACATGATCCTTAACAGCTCTAGAGTGATTCACTTCTTTCTACTGAGGACTGCAACAAAAATTGCAGTCTCTGCACTGGCTTCTGAGCGGGAAGGGATTAGAACAAAAATCCATAACCTAACTCCTGGCTGGGTTCAGTACTCCAAAAGCCAGTACCAAACACATAAGCCGTATGTGAGAAAATTAATTTCACAGAAAAATAAAATCATGTGGCAGTGTATTTTTATGTGTATATACTTAGTATACTTGAATGTTTAGTTAACAATTGGTACACACCCCACTAACTAAAATCCAACACAGCCCCCTGCTATCCTTTGAGATTTTAAAATCCAGCAATTATCATAGGTGGGAAAAAATACATGGGATAGATAGCACGTTACTGCATGTCATCACAACATCATGATCAATTTGCCACATTAAGTACACATAAACTAATTTGAGAAACAGCATCCCTCAATAACAGAAGGGTGCTTACCACAGTAAACTTACAACTGAGACACAACTGACATGAAGACACTGATGTGTAATCACTGTGTATAACTCCTGATACCATGCCTCTCTGGGTCATGCTGTTTTAAGAGAAATCTGCTGATTATTACAGACGTTCCAGTAATAAACTTCTGCCTGAACCAACACAAGTGCAGTTCCAAAATCATTGAGGTGTCACTGATGTCCAGCTGATCATCAAGCAAACAAACAGCCATGGCAATTTCCTCAATCACCTGTCCACATACTTTCAAGAATATATGGGCCTATCCAAAAGCAGAAATAAATGTCTGAGAGCAAGTCAGCAGCTTTCTACCTTATACCAGCTTAATTTTTTGTGAAATGATGACTAACTAACTGGTGATACCAAAACAGATCAAGAAAATAAGTCTTTGCTACTAGGAGAAAGTTACTTTTTCCTCAGATAAAACAAAACTGGAGAGGGTGGGAGAAGGGAATTCAGCCAGTCACAAGAAGAAAGCAAGTCTTGCGAATAGAGGGGAGACTAAGTGTGATATATTTTGATGTTAATTAAGATTTCAACTGGACACTCCTGAGAACTAGCATGCTTTTGTACGTATGAACACTGCACCGCTTTCTGCCATTAAAACTGACTCAACAGCAAAGTAGGGGTTACTCCATCAGCTCCCTGTGTCCTTATAAGTCTACCAGAGCTGCCCCCTCAACCACAAAGTTTCTTCCATATCCTCTTGGCACTGAGCTTCAAAGAAAGCTGGAAAAAAAAAAAGGATCTAAGTTGTAGCTCTGCCTGAAAGTGAAGATACAAACTAATTTTGTATCACAGAAATATGGTACTGCATATGGGGAGCAAAAATAATTGAACAATTCCAAAAGAGTAACTTTTAAGAAAAGACAAACAAAAAAAATCCTAAAGTCCTCTCGTGATACATACAGCATTAAGAAAAGCATGAGAAGGCTGTGCTTGGCAGCTATTCATAGGTTACAGATGTGTTAACATTCTGGTGCTAAGAAATGAGGTTTCAAGCAGCAACACTGGTTTAAAGTTATTCCTCATCACTGCTCTTCTCTCTTCTCATATCACTGGGCCGCAGGCCTGGCCAGTTCTAGAAAGCATGGAAATTTATGAAATAGGTGAGCTCACATGCCAGGTTGGTCCAGCCCACATGATTTTGCTCACCAAAGACAGTTAACCCAATACAAGACAATTAATATAATTTCTGCCAGATTAGCAGACAACTTTTAGGAGCATTGGGAGGCAAAGCACAGCAGCACCAGGCTGTTAAAGATTTGTTCAGTCATCTCATGAACTCCCATTGTAGGATACTTAAGACTTCTTACACTACTGCAGATTGCATTTTTCCTAAACCAATCCTGAGAATTTATAAACAGTCTTGGTTTTAGATCAATGTGAGACTTCCCTGAGGGATTCTTCTAAACTGTGAAACAATTACAATAACTCCATGCAGTTGACAGCAAAACGACTGTCACAGGGTAGTGCAGCTGGCCACTGGCAGAGAAAACATGCAGGTTTACAATAATTATGCCTTAAATCCTAGACTTTCTCATCAGATTTTAGTGAATAAAATCAAAACTGAACATATATATCACTTACATTAGGGCTCACAGTGACACTGATCACCTATATAGGTGGTATGACTTGCAGCCCTTACACTCACACGTCAACCCTCTGACTTCGCTGGGACCCCAGGTTTTAAAACCAGAACCTAAATTCTATTTGAATACCAACTTCTTCCTGAACAATTTAAATCTTAAGGAACAAGTTCTTTGTGCTGCATATTCATCTTATGGACATCTAATGTTTAAGCTACAAACCAATCAGTAAGTAAACTGGTATTTTTGTAGATTACACAGTACTGATCTATTTCATGATCTTACAGGGGAAAAAAAAAAAAAGAAAAAAAACCAACCAAACCCCACCATCTACTGTCCTGCACAGTGTTCTATACTCCAAACAAAACTCGAAACTAAATATTCAGGATTTCACTTTTAAATGTTAGCTTGCCAAAGTGCCACTAAATTTTCAAGCTCTATATTATAACTTTTTGTCTTAGAACACTAAGAATTCACAATAAATGTGGATAGTCGCACTCAAAGAATTGCTATCAATAAGTCGATGTTCAAGTGGAGACCAGCAATGAGCAGCATCCCTCAGAGGCTGGTACTAACATCTCTTTAACATCTTTGTAAACAACATGGACAGTGGGATTGAGTGCACCCTCAGCAAGACTGCCTACCACACCAAGCTGTGTGGTGTGGTTAGCACGCTGGACAGAAAGTTTGACATCCAGAGGGACCTGGCCAGGTCTGAGATGTGGGTCAAAGCCAACTTCATTAAGTTCAACAAGGCCAAGCTCAAGGTGCTGCACATGGGTCAGGGCAATCCTAAGCACAAATACAGGCAGAATGAGAGCAGCCCTGAGGAGGACTTGGGGGTGTTGATTGATGAGAAGCTCGAGATGAGCCAGCAGTGCGCACTTGCAACCCAGAAACCAAATGTAGGCTGGGCTGCATCAAAGAGTATAACCAGCAAGTCAAAGGAGGTTACTCTCCCTCTCTACTCTGCTCTCCTGACACCTCATCTGCAGTACTGCATTCAGCTCTGGCACCCCCAACAGAAAAGGGACGCAGACCTGCTTGAGCAAGTTCACAGGAGGCCACAAAAGTGCTCAGGGAGCTGGCCAGACTGAGAGAGTTGGGCTTGTTCAGCCTGTAGAAGGCTCAGGGAGACCTTACAGCAGCCTTTCAGTACATAAAGTGAGCCTACAAGAAAGTTGAAGGACTTCTTACAAGGACACGTAGCACAAGGTTGGAATGGCTTTAAACTGAAAAAGAGTAGATCTGGATTAGACATAAGCAAAAAATTCTTTACTGTAGGGGTGGTGAGGCACTGGCACAGATTGCCCAGAGAAGCTGTGGCTCCCCCACCCCTGGCAGTGGGCAAGGTTAATTTGGACAGAGCTTGCAGCAACCTGGTCTAGTGGAAGGAAGGTGTCCCTGCAGGCTGGAACTAGATGATGATTAAGGTCCCTTCCAACCCAAACCATTCCATGATTTTACATAGAGCCCATCTGCCCTGAAGCACTCAGGCTGCACCTGGAGAGGCTAGGCAGCAGCTTGTGGGTGCCCTGAGTTGACTTGTAACTATTTACACTCTTACGGGGTGAAATGGTCAGGACTGTTGGAAAGAGAAAGCAATGGCCTGCTCCATCCCGAAACGATTGTAGAACAATGCCAAGTTATCAGCTTGTGAAGAGCCCACCTGAAGGCTTAAAACAAGTTACAAAACCTGTTTTGCCACACAGACAACTATGCAAACCAATAGACACATAGATTTTTTCATAGTTAAAAGAACCCCTGGAGGGGAATATGTGCTAATGAAGACATTCATACCCTGATTGCCTTTTCAGTCTCAATCCCCACCCCCTAAAAAGCCCAACAAACAAACAAGGGAGCACATAAACACAGAACTGTTTTAGACAGTCATAAGCCAGCCATTTCTAAGTTGGATTTGTTTGTTGCTCTCTTCCCCCTCTACCCATCCCCGAGTAACTCTCCTGTTAGTATTAACTAAATACTTTTAAAAGAGAGGACAGTCAGCTGTCTTCACCAGCAGAGAATCACCACGGCATCTAAGCCCGGGAGCATTATGAGACACATAAAATACTACAAAGCATACCTGGTACAGGCAGAAATCTTTACAGAAGTCTGGAGTTATGCTATTACATTATCATTTAACTTATTTTAAAAGTGAAAAAACGGAAAAAGAAATTGGCTAAGATATACAGCTCTTCAGCAGCTCATGCAAAAACATTACATTCAAATGTTTGTGCTGAAGACTGCTGCTCAGCCGAGAAAGCCAAAATGGATTCAAATGGACTTGTAGAGAACATGCGAGGAGCGAGA
>JBCJKH010018122.1:0-20638 GCA_039877255.1 Loriculus beryllinus | reverse complement strand
TTAAATAGGCCAAGCCCTCTTGAAGATACTGGGGCCATAAAACACAGATTACAATAGACAGCAAAAAAGTTCTCCTCTTCAGCCTTCCCAATTTTGTCCCATAGGATAATGTGGGATTTGATGGTAATTTTGGCTTATTGATCATAGCAGGTAAAGGCTGAAGTTAGTTGCAGATGCAGAAAGGAATTCATGCAACTCTGAATGGAGACCCCTGCAACCCGTTAGAGAGGCTGCCAATGGTATCTGTTGATGGGAGCTCCATAGACCATTCTGCTATTTGTGCCTCGTTGCCCTGGGCACTGAATGCAACCTCTAAGCATGTGATTTATGTATATTGTAGTTGCCTGTGTTATCTTGAAGGAGTTATAGCTTTCATTTTGAACCAATAATACAATTTACAGAGCACTAGCCACCCAATGCAAGTGCTGATCATGATCCAGTGCTGGGACAGAAGCTCCAACAACAGCAGCACCACAAAAAGAGGCCATATGGAAAGCTGTGACTTAGTTTTAAACTTGGAGAAACACTAGCCTGATTATCTACATCTTGTGGGTAGGAGGATTTCACCTGAGAACCACAGCACGGCCAGACCCTTTAACTGATCTTAGATGATCCCATGAGACACCCACGGTCCATGGTGATGCTCTGTGACATATAATGATGGATTTAGAAAAGCTCACACAGGGAACTAGTCTCTATAGTGGGGCTCCTGGCAGGCATTCATCACTCACCCTGTCAGTGCCCACCAGGATGGGTAAGGGAACATCCTCTACATGTTCATGGCATTTACCTTGGCAGGCTCCAGTACGAATGTTGGGAATGAAGCCTCGGCGGCAGGGGTGCGGTTGAGCAGGGCACATCTCACATGGGTGACCCCAAGCCCTTCCAATGGTGGCACAACACATGGTCTTGGTGCAGACGATCCCACTGAGTTGGCCCTGGCACATCTGGTTATTCACTTGGCTAAAGCAGGGACCAGTACGATAGTCTGAGGGAGAGCAATAACATCCACAGGTTAGATCAAGACACAAACACAAGGTTTCTGTCCAACACAGGGTGTCTGTTCCCCTGCCTAGCAGCACAGCCACCCAGGTGCTAGGGCCCAGTACTGGAGGTGGTGACCTTCTTTCTGCTGTATGCTTCATGCCATCATCAAGAGGTTCTCCAAGCCAGCTCTTCGTGATCTCCCTCAGCCTCTTCCCATGAACTATATTTATTCTATGCCTTGAGACACTCCTTTTAAGTACTGGCCTTAGAATGAACTCAAGATACGAAGTCAGGCAAAGAGGCAACTGCTGAGGATAGCAAACCAATGACTCTTCAGTTAGGGGCAAAGATGCCTATGGGGATGCCATGGCACAAGCATCTCTCAAGGACAGCCTTAAGGCCTGACAGCCTGTATACCATAAACATAGAGGATGATGGAGGTGTCTTCCTGTCAGATCACTTCTGCATGGCTTGCAGAGTAAGAGTGTTAGTTCTCACCCATTAAACATTCTGGGAAAGGATTCCCAAACCTTTCCCCATGATGTCTACTGTAAATGCCACAAAATGATTTCTACACTCTCTGACAGCCTCTGTAAGTCAAACTCCTGCTGTTATACATGTCACTGTGATTAATCTCTTTGGCTTAACTCTTAAAGGTCCCCTGGCAATTTTCACTACATCTTTAAAACCCAGATGCTGCAGAATCCACCAGCCTGTTTCCCATTCCCAACAAGGATCCTCCTACCCCGTAAAGCCAAGAATATTTTGAAGGGCTTGTTTGCACTAAGAAATGTGGCTTTGCCACTGTCTGGGCTCTCATGACCCTTGATTAGGGATATTCACACAGCAGGCATTCATCAGGAAAGAAGATTCTGAAACAAGAGGGATTTTCCTTCACGTGGGAATAGATGATTGCATGCAAGTGTTTGATCTGCGGTTGGAAAAAGGACCTTTAACCACATTACTGTCAGACCAGAAAATTCCCCATTAACTTCCTAAGGATGTTAGGTGTTGGTCAAAAAGCTGCTATTTCAGATAGTCTGGCTGAGCTCTGCTAAGTTGCTTAGAAAATCTTGATATTGAAGTGCCCAGTAATTGACTGTGAACCCAAATCCCTGCATCAGTCCCCAAATAACCCACAGCTCTCTTTGCAGTGGAACATTTGGGTTTGACAAGTAAAGCAACAAAAGACTTGTATGGAGGATGGTTATACCTCAGTCACGAGCCCTGGGCAGCACGGGCATCACATGTAAAGATGAACAGTTCTGTTTCGAGAAATGTCCTGGTATAATACAGACACTGAACAAAAGAAAGCTCCATTGCTTGGCCTGCAAATTCTCAGCTGTAAGTCTTCCCACACATGATCTTTGCAATCAGCTCCCTTCTATTTAAATCCTTACACACATGTGAAAAGAATAAAAAGCAAGAAAAAACATAAAATTGATGGTTTGAAACAGAAAGCTTTCTCCCATAGGGTATGTTTGCATGACAGCCACACTGGAGAACCTACATTTGCATGAAATCAGGAGAGAGTGACTTAATCCTGGGCTGTAAAAGATCACCTGGAAATCACTGCAGGCTTTAGGCTGCTAGTGCCAGTGCTGATGCGCCTTCCTCAGTCCAGTTGCAATGCTGAGTAAAAACTGTGTGAGGTTCAACTGGGTGATGGTTGTCCCACCTGGCATGAGGGTAAGCATAAGCTACATGGAAAACACACAAGAAATCCTCCTCTATCTCTGGGAAAGAATCAATGAGCGCAATAATTGCTTATTCCCAGCTTAATGCTCCTCTGATTTGTACTCCTTGAGCAGACAGAAGCGCAGCCACACTTTGAAACTAAAATGAAAGTGTCAAAAGAAGTTTGGTTGTAGATGGCACCGAGATGTAAACAGCAAGAAGGATTTCAGGAGAGAAAGGGTAATGATTGTGATAGTACATTGGTATAAAAGTAATTTGAAATCAGACCAGAAATGTGGACTGTGTTTGCACTAAGGAGTTACCAAATAATCCTCTTCTTTGTCCGACCCAAATTTTCACAAGGTACCAAAGCACATGGTCCTCATTAGTGTCTCCTTGCCACACCAAGTTTAATGCTTTAGTTTGTTCTACTTTATCCCTAGGAAAGAAAACAACAACATTTGAGTTGTTTTGTCTCTTTTTTTATATATAAAATTGAAAAGCTCCTGCTCAAAATTTCAACTTTGAGGCTGGTTTAGAAAGCAGCAGAATTGGGAAGGCTCAGGAGGACAGCAAGGGGCACTGGTTTGCATCATCAGCCTGCAAAGGAACTCCTGGAAGAAGTGGAAATCACAAGGAGGAACAGGCTACTCACTTGCAGAGCCAGAAGCAGGAGGTGTCACAGGCAGAGAAGTGATGCTGGTTCAAAAGAAATAGAGGAAAGTGGTTCTCCATGAGAGGAATTCTCCCAACAGAGGATGAGAATTGTCAAAGACGGTGAGCTGCAGGTGCCTGGTGCCCAGGGAAGCCATACAGAGGAGGTTCATAAAGGGCTGCTCTGTTCCTATGCTGTCCTCCAGCTATCAGCATATGGAATTCAGCTCAGCTCTACTTGAACGTGGTAGTGCCCATGTGCTTACTGTGAGATAGCAAACATCCCCTGAGCTGCTTTGAAGCCTTATTAACCCCAGGACAATACCTGGGACAACTCCTAACAAAGAGGTTGCTTTCCTCCTTTCCTAGCCAAAAGGAGCATGGAGAACACGTGGCTGATGTCGTTGTGGTGTCTACCTACAGAGGGCTCCTAGAAACTCACATCACATAAATGTATCACCCAAAACTCGATTGTACAGAGAGGAAGAGGGCAAACTCCCACATCATCCTGCTGAGGCTGGACGCACTGCAGCAAGAATTCCTCCAGATTGATAACGAAAGCACAAAGAGAACACCCCCTTTTTAAACAAATAATTGACAAAAATAGATTTTCATATGTAGATTACTTCTTCGGAGGGAACGAAGCCAAGGAAATTGCAGTCTGGAATGCAGAAAGCCTGGCTGCATTCCACCGCCCATCTGTTGCTAATTTTAATGGTGAAATGATTAAATTTTTAATGGGGCACCAATCAAATTTTATTAAGGAAATATGCACGCTTGGATGTCTAAAGCCCTTTTACAGTCAATGCTTGGGATCCCACTTTCCAGGAACCCTGTCATAGGTAGTTCTCCTTTAGAAGCTTGGTCTTTGCTGGTACATTTCTTAGAGAAGCAGAGACAAGGGAGCTTCCTCACTGAAAGCTGAGATTTCTTCCTGTTTCCTCAACCTTCACAATAACAGTGACCAGTGGTAGGATATGGATGAGTTCCACCTTTCCATCTGCAGGTAAAGTTCTCATTAAACAGCTTGTAAGAAATGCTGGACTAGGCTTTATTTTGGGCATCAGAATCTTTTCACCTCTATAGAAGAGACTTCAGAATCACTTGTAGCTGCAAAAATCAATCACTGCCTGACTTAACCTCTCCAAATACAGTTAGAATCATAGATTTCCTGTTACCGTCAGGTTAGATTAGTTTACTCTTCATGCCTACTCATCCAGAGCAGCCAGCAAGGAGAGAAAGATCTCACATGGCAAAAGGCACCACGGAATCAGAGCTGAAGCATTAACATGTTTGCATTAACCACGAGAAATCTGACTCTTTGCTATGCTCTTTGTGTTCAAACCCCAACCTCCCTCCACATATGGCTTTGAAGCATCACCTCCCCTATACTAGCGCCTTCTGCCGATGCTGCAGACCCATGGTCATGAGTCTTGTCGACCCAACCCTGCAGCCAGCGCAGGCCCCAGATGTGCTCAGAAGAGGAAGCTTAACAGGAATAGACCTCATTCCCAGTTCCCATGTTTGGCTGGTTGTCATGGAGATCGTTAGGAACCCCTATAGCTAATGAATCCCTGACAGTTCCAAGCCGCAAAGCCTTGGGGAGTTAATGGGTGGGATCCTTGCCATTACACATGCTCTTACACTGAGCCATGCTATTGCACTTGCAAGCAGCTTCCTGAAAATATCCCTGTAGACATTTTGAACTCTCCTAATGAGTGTCTAGGATGTAAGTGGAGGAACACTATATGGTTGCTGAGGACATCTGCCTTCACCCACGTGCTGCATGGAGTCCTGCAGGAAAAGCTGGGACACTATAGTGCAATGAAGTGCATTATGGTTCAGCCAAACCAGCACCCAAAACCTCACAGCTTCCCCATGTCCACCACTTGAGGACCAGGGATGCTGCCCTGGCTTTGCCTACCCTACTTAACCCAAGTTCACCTTGCCAGAGTCTGTCCAAGCTCCTCCAAGAGGTGATAAAGAATGATGCACTGCTCTTAATAGTCAGCCATGGCTATAATTTAGAGCAGAAATGCAGCTTGGAGTCGTTAGAAAAGAATAATCAGTTGCAGTTACTTTAAAATCACCACTCTGAGGCTATCAAACATTCATGGACAACACTTGGAAGGCACCTCCTCTATTGCTCAGTTTGCTCAGTGCTAAATGAAAACGATGGCTATCTTCTGTAGGGAATGGTTCCCTGGGATATTCAGTGCCATTACTTTGTATGGAAATATTAAATCCAGGCTGATTGCTTTGAAGAGCAATCTGAAGAGGTCTCCTCTGCACCCCCAACCCCACCCTGCAGGCTCCCATTTCTCTAGCACCGTTTGGCTGGAATCCCTTCCTGAGCCGGGCCATGGGCTGGGTGAATTCCTTCTTCACAACATAAATAAATAGAGCAGCAAGGAAGGAGAGATTTTTCTTTGCTAAAAATCAAATTCCTTCTCATAATAAACAACGCCACCGCTGAAGGCTTTTTCTTCAAGCAGTAAGGACAAACGTTGCCTGTAAGCAATCCCCAGGGAGCCACAGACCTCGTTGGGATGAGGTCACTACAACATATGCCCCAGGCTTTGGCAGGCTTCCACATTGCTTTCTAAAAGCTCCAGCAGCCCAGTAGAGGAGAGCAAGGACAGGGAATATCCAGGCTGATATCTATTTTTGCTGGTTTAATGAATTATTTCCATCAGCACAAGACTGGTCCCCCAGGCCATGGCAGCACAGCCTGGCAGCTCCTCCTGTCTGCAACCTTCCGGACTTCTGGAGCAAGGCAAACAGCTCTGGGAAAGGGCAAGATGCAACCAAGGCAAGGCGCTGACCTGGCACATCCCTCTGCAAGCTTCTACCCAAAGAGATTCCCACAATGGCTGCTTGTGGTGGAGCCATTCCCTAGGGAGCCCATGGAGAACCTGCTGGGAGAGCTGATAACTCCCAAATGAAAAGCTTAACGGAGCAATTCATGTGCTGCCCATAGAGACACCACGAATGTACGGGGAAGAACAGCATCCAAAAGCCACCAACCAACCGGGGAGCCAACAAAGTCCTGTGCTTGTTTCTGTTGCACTGTGACTGCAGAGCTTTTACATCTCTGTAACAACGATCTAATGCTGATCCTAGGTCTCGGCATCCAGCACAGCTCCAAGTATCTGCTCAGCCTCTCAGGCTGCCTCCTACGTGACAGCTTTGCTGGGAGGGGGAGCAGTGGATGCAGGGAGAACAGCACGAGGGTCTCCGTCAAGGGCTCCTTTCTCATGGAATACTTTCTCCACCTAGTCATTTCCTTACCTCATACAAACACAGCCACATTCCTCATGTTTAACTGTTTGGACTTTTGCAGAGAAGAAAAAGCTGGCCGGGGCGGTTTCTAAGGCCAGACATTCCAAGTGCTGAAATAACATATTCAAAGGAAATAGTAAAGGGAGAACTTTTTTAAGTTTTCCTGTCCTATTTTTACAGTTTCCTGTCAAAGTCTTAGCCTGATGAAACCTGAGATAGAGCTCCACGCACAGCCCTCCTCCAACGGCTCTCCACTGCGAGCAGCATCTGCGGCACAAAGCACACACACTGCAACACGGGGCTGGTAGTTCCAGCAGTTAGAGAATCACAGAATCACCCAGGTTGGAAAAGCTCTTTAAGCCCATCCAGTCCAACCATTCCCAGCAGTGCCAAGGCCACCCCTAACCCATGGCACTGAGGGAGTGCGAACACTTGCAGGGCCGGTGCCTGCAGCCCTGCCCTGGGCAATGGCCCTGTTCCAATGCCTGAGCACCCTTTGGGGAAGGGATTGTTCCTCAGCTCCATCTAAATTTGAGTTATGAAAATGCCTGCAAGTGTTGGAGCACACTGTGTGCTCCAGCCTGGAAAAGACCATGGGCTCAGAACACTGTTGTATCACTGCCTGGTCAGTTGGTGCAGAGATGGATGTGCAGGAGTGGAGATGCTCAGCATGGCAAAGGGATCTGACAGCTCCAGACTCTTCCTCATGGGGCACATGGACCCTGCTTAGGCCTGGAGCTGCTGTGCCATCATGAGCAGAATGCCTTCAGTAGATGCGGACCAAGCAATGCTTCTCCTGCCAGTCTGCATTCCTCCTCATCCATCTTCATGGGCTTGTAGAAAACAGAGTTGATGCAGAGCCTTGGGTTGGTGTCAGTGCACAGGAACTGCAGCCATTCACGGGTCTACCTCCAAATGTACTCAACTGAGCCTCTGCGATGTGATGCTCCACTGCACTCTTCACAGTCACCTGGTGGAGCACTGCTTCCAGACCTTGCAGAGCCTTCAGATTCATGTGAAATGTGAAAAGAAGCATTTCTCTTCGTGCCACTTTCCTTCCACAGGGATCAGCAGGTTCCACAGCATCAGGATATGCTTGTTCTTGGACACTCCTCCCAGCAGTGAAAATGCCACTGCATCCAAGAGTGATGGAGAGTCAGAAGATGAAGCAGTTGCCTTCTTGCCCAACCCAGAGCAGGCATTGAGGTGTCAGCTGCAGACAAGGAGGTCCAACCCATGATGGTCCAGCCTCCTCAGCTCACTCAGCTACAGCTGATTCAAATACTCTCATGTTTCTCAGAGCAATGCAAGTAGCTTGGTTTTGGACAAGGTTGACTCGAGCATCTCACTGCAAGAACCTTCATTGCTATTACTTGTACCTTTACCTATTTAACCTGAAACAGGTTTGTACCAGGATAAGCAGTTCTGGAAAATTCCCATCAAAACATTCCTGTCATCTTTAAAGATAAATCTTGGGAATGCTGTTTCTGTGAAGGGCTCTGGAGGCAATTCATTCTGATTCCAGAGGCTGCTTCCCATTGTGCACAGCAAACTGGCCCCTGAGCCACAAGCTGAACACCAAGCCACAACCAAAGGTATCAAGAAGCTGTGCTTCAGGAGTGCTGCCCATATGGGCTGGGAAAAGTAGTGATTGTCTCATTAAGGATTGGACCATAAAGCCCATGGGCATGCAGGAAAATTACATGTGCAGGATGTGCCTCCATCCACCAGCATTCCCAGCAGCCTTCGACTGGTTTTCTGCAGAGACCAGAAGGAAATGTGGTTTTACAGAACTACAATTATTTCATCAAGGAAACCTGTCTGCAGGAGGGAAATGGCAACTTACAGCTGAGGAAAGACTTGAATCCCACTCCTTGGGCAGTTGATGCCAGACCTTTCCACATTGATGCAGGTGGTGCAGAGCAGTAGATGCCAGAGCTCTTTGGACCACAGTTCTCAAAATGCTTTTTCTACCACAGTGTAGAGAAATGGGAGGTTTTGCCCCATCTTTGGGGGCAGGCTGGGGAGAAGAAGCTCCACCACATATCTATATCATATATTCTATATCCCAGCTACGTGCTCTGCTTTATGTCTTAACATCTGTATTAGCAGAGGACTACGAAAGATCAGCTGAACACCCGGTTTCTAACAGCAATGAGAAATCTCTTTATAAACACAGCCTTTTATTACAAAGCTCATCTGAGGGGAGGGAGATGCCAACAGCATTCCTGCAGAAGAGATTTGATTGAAGGAATATCAAGATTAATCTGGAATTCATAGGATGAAGGGCTTGCTGAGTGTCCAGCAAGTGCCCCAATGGCTTTGAGTGGGTATGGTAGAAAGGACCCAGCACAATCAGTGCTGTCCCTACCTTTTTCCTATCCCAGAGAACTGAAATCCAAGGAATTAGTAAGAAACCATGGCACCCTGGGACAGCCTTGCAGGTCAGGGGATGCATAGGGAGAGTCAGGCAAAGGGAACTCAAGGAGCCACATCTCAATCCGTGGTTTTGGGATCTTTCCATTCCTCTGGGACTGTGAGTTGCTCTTCAGAAGAAGAGCTGGATTTGGGCTCAGTTTCACAATGGATGTGGACCTCAGGCACTGCCTGTTGTATGGAAAAGAGATTTTTTACATACCTTCATCTGCAATGCAAAGGCTGAGATTAAAACCTTTCTGAGTTATCCCAGAGAGCACTGAATTCCCATGAACTATTTGAGGTCCCTTTCTTGCCAGCATGATGTATGCCTTTGTGTGCCTGGGCTCCGGGGGAGTTTCCAGCTGAAGGTATGAAATCCATAAAGCCCTCCCGATTACTTCACTAGGAGCAGCATTTCGGAGTTCAAGTCTATGACCTGAGTTAAGAGAGGAGCGAGCAAAGGGACCACATTACTGCTGCCTGCTTCCTGCTATGGCTTTTGCATGCACCCGGGGGGCTCAGACACATCCTGTGTGGCTGTTTCCTTTCTCCTAAGCCTCCAAATTAGACTGAATATTTTAAGGGGGGGGAGAAGAAATCATTATGAAGAGGAAACAGAAAAGCTGAGACAAAGCCACTCTTCAGTCTTCTCAGGAGGGGGGTTGGAGATGCTTCACAAGCAAGAATAATGGGGTATTCTGCAATATTCCCACCATCTGGAAATCCAAGTGCATTAAAATGCAGTTTATGCTCAGCCACTCATGAGCATCCATCTGTATGTTACAAGATGGTGTTTTGGATCGTGTATTCTGTTTATACATGGCAGGGAATGTCTGTCACTGGAAAAGCTACGGCTGGAGGGAACAGTAGAGATCATTGTGGATCTGTCTTGCCTTTAGACAAAACTGACTGCCAGAATTAGACCTAACCAAGATTCATGTAACTTTTCACTTCAAACCAACCCAGTCCTGGCTATGGGTTTGGAAAGAGAACAGTCCTGCAGTGAGGATTGTGGAAGACCAGGAGAAACTCACTGCCTTTTCCATGGATGTTGCACATCTAGCGTCTTCTGCGGCTCCCATCCTTGCTTTTGTTCATGTGTTTGGAGCTCTGTATTCAATGATGGGGCTTTGATTTTTTGTGATGGCCAATGAAGAGCCAGAACTCAGGCACTGGATGCCAGTTGAAAGTTTGCTGTTATCTCTACCTGGACACAACTCCTTCCAAGGCTCTCATGGGATATGAGACATGGGAACAACCATGCAAGGTTTCAGGAGCACAGCTGGCTTTCAGCTCAGTGTTTGTATTGAAGAGCATCACCCCAGGAGTTTGTTAGTTAACCTTGCACCACTAAGAAGAGGAGAACATGCAGACATCGCATGAACCAGACAAACCAGAGGAACCACAGGCAATCTCCACAAAGATGAAGGATGCTACTCTGAAAGCCTCTTTTTCCAAAGGAAAAGATTTCCTTCCATGAGAGGTAGCAACTGGCATCCATAGTGAAGACCTCAGCACTTGGATGGGAAGAAAACCCAATTCCATCTCATCCTAAGAATACGGGAGGAGCTTCCCCACCTTCACCTGAGACAAACATTGTCCCTTTTCACAACCCTTTTCTTCCTGCTTGAAGGAGGGTGAGATCAGAAACACAACATCAAAATGTCTCCTTTTTTGTGTAAAACCATTGAAAACAGAATGTGGCCTCTTTCCCCAGAGATTCATTTTTTCTGTACTGCAGCTTTTCCCTCCCACACTGATGTAATGGGAGCTCGTGTTACCAAAGGCTGCTGGGGTTATACAATATATTCTCTAGTTCTTCATCCCTGAAGATGTCAAGTAGAAAGAGGAAATGATGCTAAGATTCTCTGAGTACCCAGCTATTAAGGTATTTACCTCTGAAGTGGAGTATTTCCTGAATGAAGTGTGAAGTTGGTTAGATTGCCTCTATTACAAAGCAGCCTCTTACTGGAGCCCTGAACTGTTGAACATGAGGCTTGTTGAGTGCAGGGCAGCAGAAGCTGTTGCTTAGCCTTCAGGAATGTGGTTTATTACTGTTTCAAAGGAAAATTATCTCCTTTTAGGGTTATACCAAAATAAAGGAAAATTAAAACCCTAAATAAATCTGCAATCAGATTGATTTGTGGGCTTTGAATCTCTTCTTCTCATTAACATAGATGACTGGCACATTCTCCAGTGCTTGCCACTGCAGACAGGTCCATAGCCCATATGTCTGTGGGAGAACAGATCACTCCTCTGTACACACTCATCCTCAAGTCAGTGCCTGCACATTACCCAGCAGTGATCCAAAGCAACTGCCCCATTTTAGTAAGAGAGATGGATCCTACAACACATCCTCTCCTCTACAGGCTGAGTGTGGTCTGATCTCCCACTCCAGCTGGTTCCTACCAGCAGACATCTCACAGCAAAGTACTAAGGGAAATGACTGTACATACCATGTTATCCCTGCTTTCTTTCCAGCTTAAGCTACCTGTAGAGAGGGCCTTGGGTGAAATGGTCTAGAGTGAGGAGTCCCTGTCCATGGCAAGGAGGCGGGAACTGGATGAGCTTTCAGGTCCCTTCCAACCCAAACCATTCCATGATTCACAAAAGCTTTCTGCCCACTGACATGCTGGCAGGAATCCAAGGGATTTCCAGAGTACTCAGCCATGTTCCCAGCCACGCATGGATGATGTGGTGATGCTCCCATAGCATAACTGTTCTTCCTCCATATGAAGCCAGTGGCTTTCAAGCTCTGCTTTGAATTAATCTTCCTTACGGAAAAATCTTTAGGAATGAGACTCAGAGCTATAGATGGAGCTATAGATGATCTGTGGTCCTTCCAAGCCTGCCGTTTGAGTCTGCTGTTACTGGAGAGTCCCAAGGATGCTTGTAACCATGTCAAATACCACAGCTGCTTTAAACGGAGAAACTTAACAGAAAGCCAACAGTGGTCCTGTCTCCAGTGAGTCTGGGACTTCATCGTGACAGGCCTGGAGATGGAGCAGGACTGAGTTTGCTCCTTGGAAGGGTTAAGTCCTTCGCTGTCCCACATGGGTCAGTCACAACCACCTCACCTGGCTGCCAACTCCCCAACTGCCCAGCCAGGAGCCTCTTTAAGAAGTGTAACTTTTAACATCTCTTAGCAAAGCAAGCGCGCTGTTTGTCTTGGCAGGGAAGAGCCGTGTATACACAGCTGGAGAGCTTGTTTTGTCTCTTTGTACAAGTCTGGACTAACTCAAATCTCTAAAGGCTTTGTAAAAATGCTCCCTTTATGTAAAGCTTTTAATACATTACAAGATGTCTCCAAAGTCTGGCCCTGCTCAGACCTCTTCTTTCCCTGCCTCTTCCACTCTCTCTGCTAACCCCTCCACTACCACGCAGACAAAGTCGGGACAGTTGGGATTTTTCAGTCCCTCTTGGCACTGCTGGATCCAGAAGTTTCCTTCAGAAATTCCCAGCTCTCTTTTCAAACCCAGCCAATGTCTGTGTGGATTTACAAACCTCAATACTTCAGATCCCTGGGAGCAAGGCAAAAAGAAAGCAGCTCTACAGACACAGTGTTGAAGCATGGGTTCAGGGGATGGAACCTTGCAAGGCAGAGCCTTGGAAAGAGAAAGGCTGCTATCATGATACCCTTCCATAACTAAAACAGTGCATATCTGCACGTGAATGCGTGTGTGTGCTAGAAAAAGGCAAGGAGGGAGCTTAACAAATATAGACCTGCAGCGCTCAACCGATATCTGTGTTTGCAGGAGAGCACAAAGGAGCCTGGAACAATGAAATGTTACTTCAGTAAATGCATGTGGAGGCTTTTAAAGAGCTTTCCCTTCTCCGCAGCCAATAAATGTGAGGCTCAAACCACAGCAGAGGCCTTTTATGGGGCACCTGCACCATTAGGTTCAGTAGATACTTCTGCAACCCAAGGAACATTGCACAGCTCCATTGAGCTCTGCCTATTTCTGCTGGCTGCGATTCAAGCAGGACTGACTGATGCTTGGGCTACCAGAAACCAACTGCTATTCGTATCTCACCCTCTAAATCATGTTGCCAAGAATCCCCCGCTTGGAAAAAAAAACATTAAAGGCAGGAACAGCCCAATCCTTGGACGCAAAGTTAAACAGAACTCATCCAATCTCAGGAAAGCGAGAGGCTAGAAAAAACAGAGCATTTCCAGGGTGCTTTGATCTAAATTCTGGGAGTCTGCACGCTGGCTTCATGTTTCAGTTTCATTTCTGCTTTGTGCCACTCTGCCCCTTGCCAAAAATCATATCAGAGCAGCGTCGGGAGATGTCCATCTAAGCCAACAGGAAAGGGAGAAACTGCATGTCTCAGCCAAACCCTCAGTCATACCCACACCGCCCAAGTGTAAATCTGATCTACTCAAGCACACACTGGCTGGATGAGCTACAGCAAAGCCACATGTCACTAAGAGCCATATTCTTAGCTGGTAAATCTGTGTTTCTCAGTGGAGCTGTTTCATAGTGGAGGAGCAGCTGGCATCGAACCGCATGAGGTTTATAACAAACCAGAGTTGGCTTAGGGTTCCCTTCAAAACAGTTTTACTAAAATAAGGTTCTGTCATGGAAAAACTTCACTTCTGGTCATAATTTTCAATGTTTTTCAAGTAAATATAGCACTAAACCATAAAAACCATTTTGTAAAGTGCAGAATGAAACACAGCCCTGAGGAGAAGGACTTGGGGGAGTTGGTCAATGGGAAGATACCCATAATGCAGCTTCAATGTGTGCTTGAGCCCAGAACCCCTCCGCATGCTGGGTTGCATCCCCACAGCGTGAGCAGCAGGACAAGGGGTGGATCCTGCCCCTCTGCTGCACTCTGGGGAAACCCTTCCTGCAGTCCTGATCCAGCTCCGGGGCAACAGCACGAGAGGGATGTGGAGCTGTTTCTTTCCCCTTCTTAGTTTTTAGGAAGGGACTGATGGTGCCACCTTCCCTTCATGAGGATGCTGCGGTAAGAGGCTTCCTGACATTTCTAAGCCACTCCCAGGTTATCAAGATAGGAAAGAGGGAAATGCCCAAGAGAATAATACCCTTTTTGTACCCAGTATGGGGGTTTATTGATGTTTAGAAATAGCTACAAGGGCCACATGTGGAGAGGAGGATCCAGAGACACGTAACCAGGGATCTCAGGGAACGCTTTGGGCATAAGGCTGTCGTTAGAGGCTGTGCAATCAGGCAAAGGAATCGAGCAGAAATTCACATCAAATTGAGTATCTTTAATACATAAAACTCCAACCCCCCCATCCTTTGCCCTGTCAGTGATAGTATGAAAACGTGTTCCTTACCTCTCTCACACTGGGGACCAGTGAATCCATAGACACAAGCACAACGGTTTGGCCCAATGCATCGACCTCCATTCTGACAGCCATTTTCACAGACAGCTGTTTCGAAATGGAAAGAGAAATCAGGGATTCTTGGTCTTAGTGAGACCCCCGTGTGAGACGCGTGGTGCTGGCAGCACTTGGAATATCGCCCACTTTGTGTTGCTCACCCATCAAGAGGCTCCTCCATGACGGGAGCATAGAGAGAGAAGCCTGATCCTTTTCTTCCCTGGAAAATTACTTCCTGTTTCTGAATGAACCCATTTATATAAAGGCTATAAAGTCTCATTTCACTTGAGAGGATTTCCTGCGCACTGGAATCTCAGTTCATTCAGGTCAGCATTGGGATTTAGATGTCAAAGTCAAGACAAACTGATACAAATGAGAAACTGCATAAAGGCAAATGTTCCACGTGTGACAGCAGTGAATTGTGAGGAGAGGGGACTTGCCAATCCCACAGACCCAAAGCAAAGAGGAACGAATCTGATCTGCACACAAAGTATTTGCTGACTCCCAGTCAGACCTGCTACCCTAAGTTGAGAAACCACAGTTAACTGAAGGCAGAGGAGGAGGTTGCTGATTAGGTCCTGGGCTGGGGCTAAGCTCATTGAGCAGGATGTAGGAACACTCCTGCACATGCCATGAGGAACTGATGGCTGTGACAGATGCCATTGACCTATTGAAAT
This sequence comes from Loriculus beryllinus, assembly GCA_039877255.1. NCBI lineage: Eukaryota > Metazoa > Chordata > Aves > Psittaciformes > Psittacidae > Loriculus > Loriculus beryllinus. The sequence continues at coordinate 5,590 of JBCJKH010018122.1, read as the reverse complement.
CTCAGAAGCTGTCATGACTAATGAGAGGAGAAGCATTATGACACCTCCTAAAGTTCCTACAGAGAGCTTCACCCAGAGCTCCTCAGTTGCCCAACACCACCATTAGCACATTGTAGAAGAGCAGAATAGACCCTCATGAAAGTTGAGGTCCACAGCACCTCAGTGTGGCCTTCCCTGGTCCAAGATCAAGCTCTGAGCTGCAGAGGCCAGGTACTGCTGCCTTTCCAAGCCTTCCAAGACTACACTCATCTTAGAGCCGAGGAAGACTCTGCTCTCTGGGATGCTGCCAGTGGGACTCTCCATTGTTCTCCACCCTGTCAGTGATGTCTTGCCAATATCTGAACCATTATGAAAACTCTACTGAGGATATTATAGGTGGAGCTGGTAGCAGCACATAATTAAGGTTGCCTAGCACGTTCCATTCTAAGCCCAGGGTTGCTGTTACTTATAATTTTCCCAAGCTTGAGCTGTTCGGAATGAGATTTTCCATATGGTGTGTCTGCTTGGAGTGGAACTGCTTGGAAAGCTGAAGCAAAAAAGGAATCAGTCACAGCTGAGGAGAAGTTTAGGGGGAAATATGGTGTTTTGCCCAGCTTTTACTTATAGACCTTACTGGGAATCTTAGCGATTCTCACAGGGAGGCAGGGATTTGAAATGTCCCTGGAAAACTCCATTTGCTCAGAGGTTCCTTCAGAGCTATTGTGCACACTTGCTTACTAGGCATTTACTAAAGATGGCACCCAAGTTGTTTGATTGCTACTTCCACAATGTGCATGAGCAGTGATTTAAAATCACCAAATATCTTTCATGGGAAACTGGGGGGGAAAATTCAATTTCTCCCTATAAAAGGCAGAAGTGATTTGACAAACCAGAGAACCAAGTCATAAAACACTGTAAAATGTTTTACAATTACAGTATGGAGGTTCCTCTATAGAAAGTCAGTGTTATCAAATAACAACTAGGAATTCAACTTCCCAAATGTAATCAGGAGCAACTTACAATGAAAAAGTACTGGTTGATTTGTGGTTTTGTTGTTCTTCTAATTGAAAGCATTGAGAATATGCTGTTGATCTAAAACTATTTACAGAGAAATTATATCTAATATACATATATATTTGTTACATTTATTTGTTTACATATATATCTATGTTTATACATATTTACAGTTAAATTACATCTAATATGCCTATATCTGTATCTATATCCCCTAAGGAGAGTGGGCTGAGGTTCCAATGGAGAGGAGGATACAGCGATGCCACCAAAGAGCACATCAGTGTGTGCAAGGTGACCTCTCTGGTCATGAGGCTGCATGGATCCAGCCTTGCCCTCCCTCACCAGCAGGACTTGCAAGTACTTACGCTGGCCACAGTACGTTCCAGTGTAGCCCTTCTGGCAGAGGCAGGACTCCTCATTGCAGCTCCCACCATTCATGCACCTCACGTTGCAGGTTTGGACTATGGGAAGAGCAGGGAAATTATCACACAATAATGCAACAACTTGCGATGGGAGGTGAACACCTCACACCTAGGGATGTTCAAAGCTTTCTGGTCTCAGTGCAGAACCTAAGGGTGATGGTAAGTGGCCAGTTCCTTCAAGTTAAGCAGAGAGACTGTTGACCTCCCACAGTACAATATGAGCTCATAGTGTAGTTAAAGACTTATACTTTTACTGAGGTACAATTACAAAAGTAAATAGAGAGCCTGTTCTTTATTCCCTAGATGTAAGATGTTTGATTCTTCCTATACCTGACAGTGTTCAGACAGGGAAAACCCATGAGCTCTGTGGGCAGCAGGAAACGAGGAACAACTCGGGGATGTACTTCAAATTCACCCCATACAAGATAAGGTATCATTGTCTTCTTACAGCAAACAGCTTTTAGAGTCATACAAACTGCTCATTCCACAGAAACTCATCATTTTGCTTTGCTAAGGAATCTACCCCAGTTAAACATCTGCAGCTTTGCCCTTTCTACAGGACACCGGAGCTCGTGTAGCTGTGAGTAAGGGCATAGTTCCTGGTACCTCCCTTTCCTTCATAATTCTGCCATTCTAAACAAGCCTTTCTTTCAGGATACTACACTTTTCAAGTATTTTCATACCCTTTTTATTATCCTTTTGGATCGCTGCCCCATTTTAGAAACACACTTTTCACATTCTGGGCTGTCCAATCTTTAAAATGCCATTGTATTAAAAGACCTATGAGATGTTTGGGGAAATAGAATTTTTTTGGTGAATGAAAAGCATCAGCTTTTAAGATACTTCTCTTTTTTTATGTGACCTATTACTATTACTATCGTGCCATTCGTTTAATACAAGGGGGTTTTAAGAAATCTGAAAAGAAAAGCAGGTATCATCTATTCTTCTTGCTATGTTAAATTCAGCTTTCACACAGGATTATGGCACACTCAAATGTGACTAATGCACTGTAGGAAAACAACAGCAATAAATAAATTGGGAAGTTTTATACTGATGTAGACACAAAGCCAATATTGGCTTAACCTCATCACTATTCAATGTTTAAGTAACGTGGTATTTAAGCAGAAGAGCCCAAAAATGGGGCTTAACTGCTAAACATTGAGTTGCAAATACAAGTCAAAGAGTTTTCTGTCTTCCCTGAATGGCCTGGAACAATGCATTCATCCTTTGTAAGATGTGACAACTCAAACTGCAAGTGCCTGAGGTTACACAAGTTATGTGAAAAGTGGTTTTCAGCATGAACCACCTCATGTCTGCCAGGAATAGAAGGGGCCCTGATTTTGGCAGCTTAAAGAAGGAGACTGCATATGTGAGTGGATGGTCAGCTATGGCTTGTGTGTTCTCTGCTCCAAGCAGGGAAGAGTTGGGGCCAGTGCAAGTGAAATGTCTGTCCAAAAGGTAGTAGGACAAGTGTCCAATAGGGCTAATATATAGTTGATGCCTTGTTCATAGGAAGCCTGAAAGGAAGGAGGAGTGGAATGGGAAGTCTCAGAGCTTTACGTTCAGGATGCTAGGCACATGTGCTGTACATTTAATCCATGCATTGCTGGTGTGGTTTGAATTAGTCATGATGTCTACTACTCTTCCTATTGCTCTATGGCCAGAGATCAGGCCAAATTTAGATGAAAGCTTAATGATTAAGGAAACTAAGCTGGAGGCTTCAAAGCATTGCCCGGATCGTCAGACATGAGACCAGTCCCCCTGGGAAAAGGCATTTTCCAGCACATGCCTCCCCTGCACTGCTCCCTACAATTAATCAGCCCTGGGAAAACAATTACATAGAGCAAAGCTGGGAGGGCTGCCCAGAGACAGAACTGTCTGTCAGAGCTGTCCATCTGTCAGGAACCAGCATCCTGAGCCTCATATTCAATGCACTCAGCAAGGGGAAAGGCTTAGTTAAGTTGAGACCTTTGGGGACTTCAGGGTTTGACATACGAAGAACCCTGATGCTCATCCAGAAACTTCCTCCTAGACCTGCACAAAGCAGGTCCCTTTTTTATACCATGATCCCCAAAGCCCTGAGGTCCCATCACCACCTCACTTATCCCCCAGGCTGGCACTGTTAGAAACCCCTGCAGAAGAGCATCTTCCAACTGAGAATTTAAAGGCCTGTTCTGCTTTGTTAGGGTTTGCCAGGGTAGCAGGGATCAAAGTCCTAGGGATAAAGGGAATGATGGCTTGCCCTGGTTAACTTTTCCCAGGATTGGATTGAATCAGTTCTACAATTGATTTTACAAGACTGGTGGCTGCCACCATCAGCACCAGTTTCCAGGCAGGTTTTCTCTCTGCTGACCGACTACAGCCATCTAAACAGTCACTTGCAAATGACTCCTGAAATATGCTTACTCCCCAAAACAGGAAACCAAGCCTTTTGTTATGACAGAGAGAGGCAGAGTGGCTTTTATTGCCTCTGGAATGCACAATTTGTCTGCTTTACCTCCCTGAAGCATCCATGACAAATACAGATCCAAACATCCACAATGAATGCCAGATTTGATGAAGCCCCTGCAGAGGAACCTACCCCCACATTGAGCACATGTTGCAATCCAGCCCAGGCTCAGGGGAATGCCAAGGCTGTGCCCAAATGTGTATACTGCTTACAGCATTCCTTGCATTCCTCTATGATTGCTAACATATGGACCCTCGCTCCAGAAACTCATGTGTCTTCAGCACCATCCTCTCAGCAAAGACATGGGGAAGGTCTGCAGGAGCAGCACACGTGCATGGGTTCTGGTGCTGAGCGCTTGCTGGGGACATCTGCAGGGCTGGAGCACAACGTGGCACTTTGGAAGCAGCTTCTGGGAATTTCCTTCTTTGAGTCACACCCTCAGTGTGGGGTTGGGGGGGCTCTGGCCTTCAATCAGATGCCTGCGAGTCACTTTAGTAACAATAGCTTGCCCACAGAGGGGCAATAATGGGAAATAAATCTGGGGGTTGTCTCTAGAAGCAGCCATCTGAGACCTCAGAAGACTCTAAAATCTTCTGAATTCCTACCTTTTACATAGGGCACAGGCAAAATCCATTCTTAAACCGATTCTGTTCCACAGCTGTTTCTTTGCTTGCAGGATTTTACTCTTTGGATGGTGTTGTTTGAGTTGTGGCATCGCAACATGGGTGAAGTGCTTCTACAGTCAAGTGCAAGCAGTCACCCAGGATTTGGTCACCCCCATTTGGGGATCTGGATGGCCAGCCCCCATCCACACATTGCTGTCACTTTAGGAACAACTGAAGCCCTTTTGGGCTGCTTGTAGCCTGCATTGACGCAGGTGGGTCTCTGCTGGCTCATAGGAGCATGGGTGGAAGGGCTTGAACATCGGGCTGGCTATGGCTTTGTCTCTCTAAGCCTATACCTCCCAAGGAAGGTGATCCCCCCCCAGCTCTGGTTACTCTTCCCAGCACTGCACCACACTCCAAGAAAATCATCTTTGTGCCTGAAGATCTCAAGCTTGAACATCTCGAGCAGCAACTTGTGGCCATCACCCTCTGTTATGTGACTATTGACTCATATCCAGCCTGGGCTCTACATAATTCCCAGGTCCTTTCAGCAATACAATGGAAAAAGGGGCCCAAAGGAGCAATAATTCCCTTCCAGAAAGTACACAAGATCATTAGCCATCAGGATTTAGCCTCGAGCAGGAGTGTTTTCTGTGCAGAACCATGTGCTGCAGGGCAACGGAGGGGTTGCAAGCAGGCTCTGGTATTGAATGGGCAGGGATTACCAGAGGGATACGCGAATTGCTTCCTGGATATGTGCCTGTCACTCTGAGTTGCTCAGAGACCTAAGCCAGTCCACTTCCCAGGTCAGCCTGGCCAGTTTCTGCACTCCCAACTCTGCCAGTGGGGAATCTCATTGAGTCACAGCAGTCGGTTAAAACCCTGGGCAGTTCTCCCTGACATCCAAATCCCAGCCCAGGAAAAGCTGCATCATTTTTCCATTGGGAAAAACAGAATATTTATTTGGTTCCCAAAAGCAGCGACAGATTCCATCCCACTTCAAAGAACAGCTAGGGATGGATGCATGGACTCTATGGCAGCAGCATCGCTCTTTGCTGCCGAGATGCAGTTTCCGAGCTGCATCCTGCAGGATCCTTCATACAGGAACTGCAAGCAGCTCA
>JBCJKH010018121.1:0-20449 GCA_039877255.1 Loriculus beryllinus | reverse complement strand
ACATTGTAACAAACAAGGTACTGTAAAGATAATGGCAAAAAGGACAAGCAACAAGATCAATCCTTCTTTGACCAAGACTAATAACCATCCAGTTATATCCCAGCCAGAAAAAGGTGATGATATGGTCACACATAATAGAACAGATATTACAAAGATTTCCGTCATTGGTGAATGATGTTCTTTAATCTTATAAATTCTTCATTATTATTTTTTAATTTGTGTGCTTTTCACCTTGCAGACAAAGTTTACTGATGATGGCAAATCATGTCTGAGCACTGTTTCAGTTTTAAATCAAACTGCTCTACATTGTTTAAAGAGTGTTTAGGGTTTAATGATGTGATTTTCTTATTTTATTTTTTAAGTATGTTGCTATTGTAAGTTGCTGTTATGTGTAGCTGGTTGTAAGCACTGTCTTCTCCTCCCAGACACTGCATTCTGATAAAAATGTGCAGGACCGGGGACTGGTAGTTGTGGATCTAAAGGCAAAGGATATTATACTGGAACACAGAAGCTATTGCTCCAAGAAGATGAGAGAAAGACATTTCTCGGGAGATGTTCTGGGTTATATTACTCCTGTAAGTTAGTAAAATGAATAAAATTATGGTTTGAATGAATATGCAGGACACTGTGCTAATCTGCAGTCTTGCATCTCTGCTTTAAAAGCATTTTTACAATAATGGAAACTTCTGGTCAAATGCAGTCTAATAGAGCATTATCGATAGCTGGCCTGGGATTCAGGTGGTCTCATATGCTTTTTCTCCTATCCATCTCTTGGAGGATGTCTAAGTCATACTGTTTTCTTTTCTTCACTGGTACAAAAGAGATGATAGTATTCTTATGTCCTCAGTGAGGCATGTGAAGTTGCAATAAAGTGAGAACAAGAGGACTAATAAGTGTCCTCATAACACGTAGCTACCAACTTGAACCTTCTAAATAAACAGTAAAAAATTTATGCTGCTGTCAGACAGATCTCTTTTGCTGTTCAGTCTTGCTGTTACTCAGAGGAGCTTTTCTTGAATAATAAATGCTTCTTTCTTTTGTTTAGAGCATGCATTTCATTGTATCAATCTTAAACAGCTCAAAAGAGAAGTGCCCTATAAATTTTCACCTCTCAAGTTCTCTTGAGCATAAATGTAGAGTTTGTAAATTTGAAACTGTGTTGGAATTTACTTTCAGATTTCTGTACTTCAGGTGAATTTTCACAATATGAGGATCACCTTTCACGTAGCTACCAATTTCCAGAGTACTTTCTTATTTAAGTAAAAAGAATATCCCAGAAGGTTTATTCAAACTAACAAATGAGGACCTAGCAAATTATTACATTTGTATGAAAAAATTTGTATTGGTCAATAGTAAAGTGAACTGTCTATCTTGCTTTTGAGACTCTCACTTGATTGTTTTTTTTTTTTTCTCTTTTCTTTTGCAAGTGGAACAGTCATGGCTATGACATTGCTAAAATATTTGGAAACAAATTTACACTAATCTCACCAGTCTGGTTACAAGTGAAAAGGAGAGGGAAGGAAAGGTTCCAGTTCACTGGACTCCATGATGCAGATAAAGGTGTTACTTTCTTTTTCTTTGATTATGCATTGCAAGTAAGGTTACTGGTCTTGTTGCAGAGTAGGTAGCTTTGGCAATATGTGAACGTGGGGTTTTCTGGTTCTGCCTCATAGTGAAGTACTTCCATCCATTCAATTATTTGAGGGAGTTTTCTTCAGAGTGAACTTCTTTGAGTCCCCATTGGCTTCCACGTTGGCTTATCAGTTCAAAGAATGAACAGAAACATTGGCTTTTCCACCAGGCTGTCTACAAAATAAAAAATGGACAAAGAATCTGTAGAGGCAGAAATAGTCTTTGGTATTTGCACTGTGCAGTTGTTTACCTGTTGTGTGGTTGACCCCCACCTTTGCAAAAATCTGTGGGTGAATTTGTTTTGGGAATGGAAGATAATTTTAATCTGAAGAGGTTTGGTTTTTTTTTCCTTTCAAGAAACTGGTGGCAAGTTCACATTTCAGCTAGTATTTTCTTAGAATAATAACTAAGTCGCTTATGGTTTTGAACTTGATTGAATAGGGAATCTTACTTGAAACAGCTACTGTGTTGGTGTCTACTAAGAGGAGTGGATGGGACACTTAAAAGTACAATCTTAAAGAAATAAAATATTCCTCCCAGGTGATGCTCAGTGACTATGTAAGTGTTGTTCTAACTAAGTAGGCAGTAAGATAGTTTCCATCATGAGGCAGAACTATGAGCAGCAGGTAGGGACTATTGTAAAATTGTCGTGAATGCTAGTTATGCTGTGGTAGAGGCGAATACCTTAAAATTCTGTGTCAGAGGATGTTTCATCTGTGTTGGTTATGAGTTAGTAGTCTGGCAGAAAGATATTTGAAGAATGCAGGAAAATATGTTGTCATTGTCAACATCATTCATATTTTAACAGTTGTTCTCTTAAAACTGTTCGACAGGTTGGATGAAAGATGTCAGAAAAAACTCCAAAAACGTCAAAATTGGTGAGCCTCTGTATTATGGGTTTGTTTTTTTTTGTTTGTTTTGTTTTGTTTTTTGTTTTTTATCATCTTTAACTGCTAGCTGAGCAAAAGAAGGCTTTGCTCCAGATGTGTATGGAAGAAAGGGAGGTCACTTTAGCATAGCTGTATGAAGGAAAATATATGAGAAGAAAATGAAAGCAGTTAAAACCAGATGGTTAAGTAACTAAATTGTGAATCCTGTTGGTGCCCTAACATTTTACCTTAACTTCTTGTTTCTGGATAAACCTTCAGTCACAGGGCCTCCTTGTAGGGGTAGTTTGTACTTAACACTACGTGTATACAATAGTACTAGGAGGGCAGTCTACAAACTTGTGTCTCAGTTAAAAAAAAAATCCAACTCTAAGTCAGTTAGACTTTCTTGCATGATAGTTGAGAAGTCCTCCTTTACCTCTTCTCCCCTTGAAGCTGGGAACTCGAGGGATGTGCCATGGTGCATGTCTTTAGGGAAAATTATCAAATATTTCTGTAGAGAGAATACTGTGCTAGGCTTATATTTTTCTATAGCAAGAATTCTGTGGAACTGCAAACCCCTTCTTAATTCAGAATGGAGTATGAAACTGAAATGCATTAGAAAAATTGAATGCTCAGTCAGATATTTTAAATCAGCTGCCAGATGATAAACCTTTAAATCTCTTCTAAAATACACTTGTACATCCTTGGTAGTTACAAAGGGCTTAAGCATAACTTCGTGTGAGTTGTTGGCTTTTCTAGTGTACATGATTATCATATGTTTCAACGGCAGTTTTCCTGACTCTTGTCTGACTGTTTTAAATGTTTTGGTTTGCTAGAAAAAGAAATTACATGACCTCAAGTCTCTTTGTTTTCCAAAATAAAAAATTGTCACAGGGTCTTTAGTAGAAGAGTGTGCAAGGTTGCATACAAAATAATAAATAAGAATTTGAGGTGAACTTTTCTTGTTCTCATGGTAGAATAGATGCACAACTTGCAGGAAGACTGCTGCTTCATGTTGGTATTTTAAGACTTTATGTGGGGCTCAGTTAAGATCATAAACTCTAGTAGAATCAAATAGTTCAATCAAGTTAAGGTATCTTTTCTTAAAACTTGCATCAGTGCTGACCTTTAAACATAAAATGAAGAAGAATGTTCTACAGTGTCAATTTATCTGTACTGCTAAAGTTGGTCAAAGAGCAATGATCTTAATTTTAGGATATATTGTTTAGTGGCATCTCTGCTTGTATCTGCTGTATTCAGTTTCTGCAGAAATATTTCAGTGCAGAAAACAAATTCTTCATTTTCACTACTAATTGACAACTTTACTTGATAGTGCCTCGAATTTTGTTTGATGGCTGGACTTACCAGGACTTTGAAAGTGTTTTTGGCAGTGAGGATGAGATAGAGGAGCTTTCCAAGAGTATGGTTCTGCTAGCCAAGGTAAAAAGACTTCTTGAAAATGCTTATAAAACAGTGTGAGATTATTTGATGCCTTTTGAGTGGGTGTTTTCTCATTTCTAGAAAATCTGCTCAAAACAATAATGCGGGAGGATTCTTAATAAGGTGTGTCCTAGTATGTGCCCAGTTCCTATAAATATGAAGTACTTATACACTTAAGTGCGGTTAACTACAAGTCTAAAGTGAGACTGTGCACGTCTGATCAACATAACCTTGTTATGTTGTCGTTGGCAGCTGCACAGGTGACTTTACCTGCTGTAAATGATGATTGATAAAACTTGTTCCAAACAGCTGTCAGACTAAGTGTTATTGTGGTAGTAGTGGATGCCTGATAAACATCTCATGGAGGCTGCCTAGTGAGCAGACTCCTCTCTTTTAAGTTTCTATTAAAAAATAAATCATATTAAGCCGGGGTTAAAACTGGTTAGTAGCATTTTTTGATAGGCAGAAAAAGGGTCATGAGCGTAATGAGTGCTATTTTCTGTGTGACAGGAGTACATTTGGGCTCAGTGTCATAGAGCACTTTTACTAGCAACAGTAACTCACTGCATGTCTGTTACTGTAAAATTTGGTAAGGTCTGATAAACCAGTTTGCTTAAAATATTAAGAGGTTGGAGAGAGGAGAGGAGGATTTCCTTTGAGCAATGGTTAGTATCATTTTCTGTGCAGCCCCTTAGCTCATAGCTTTAGAGCTATGCATGTGTGGGACTAAAGAAGTTGCACTAAAAGACATTCACCTTTATTGGTTTATTCATGGCAGTCTGTTTCATTACTGTCAGTATAAGTTTTCTCACTTGCTACATAATGTAAAGAAGTCTTACTGTACTCTAGAGGAAGATTGATGTAGAGGTAAATGGAATACTTTGTTAAAATTTTTAACTGATACATCAATTCTAGGTCCTTGGTAAGGGTTGACCCCTTAAGGGAAAGGTACTTAATTTGGCAATATCTTTGATCATGCTGAACATAATCACAGGTGAGATTAACTGTGGGAGATGTTTGGAATCATACCTATGCCACGTTAGCATTTACATTTTAAACACGAGTTCATGAGATTTTTACCAATATACATGTAAATGTGTTAAATTATTTGTTTAATAACCATCATTCATCAATGACTGAATTTTCCCAGTCTGATATTGGTTTATCCTATAAGAGTGGAAGTCATAGATTAACTAATAGAGGTCTTCAACTTTTGCATATTTGTTAAATAATTTGTGCTTCTTTTTGAGTTCGTCATGAAATGCTGCATTAAAGACAAAGCTGGTGTAGGAATACAGCGCATGTTCAATCTGTATCAGTATGAGAACAACTACAGTAATTTTGTGCTTTGATACTGTATTATAATCTCTGATAAAAGCATAATGAATAAGCATGGTGATTAATTTATGTGTTGTTGATTCCCTTTACTTAGAATGAAAATTTTGATGGTTTTGTAGTTGAAGTTTGGAGTCACCTCGGAAATCAAAAACAGACGTGAGTATAAGTCTCTAGGATGCAATTCCTAAAAATTGGCTCTTTTAAAGTAGCTTTTTAATTTGTCCATATTGATTTAAATTTTTCATTATAAATAAATGCACTTCATTCTAGGACAACTAAAGTTTGTTCCATTTATCTCAGAATGAAGTAGAAGATTCTACTTCACTCTACATGAGGGCAAAGATTACACAATCTTCGTAGTGGACCTAGCAGACCACATTAGCCGCTCATGCTTGAGTTCTGCAAGGTGTTACTGTTGTGCAAGGGTGAAGAGGGTACCTCACTGCATGCTTACTCAGATGTATTACACCAGCCTGTATTATGATATTGACTGGTTTGGGTTACTCCATGAAGCTTGCAAATGGGGGATGACCACCAAATTTGAGCTGATTAGGAAACCTTCCAAGCCTTAGCTCTGCTATGAAGTTTCAGTGAGTCTGTGTTTATTATAGTTGCTAAAACTAAAGGGCTTATCCACATTAAGCTGTTGCCTGACCTACTGGTTTCCTTGAGCAAAAGCCTCTTGGCTGTCTTAACACCTTGGGCAAGATTCAAGGTAAGGCAATATCCAAACTACTGCTTCAGGAGGAAAAAGCAGAATGTGTGTTGAAATGAATGATTCAGTGCAGTAATCTGGCAGTTTTGTGTTATTTCCCTCAGACATCCATTCCCTAAAGCACGTGTTCCTACCAGCTCTCTGTTGCCTAAAATGTCTGGGGAAAAACAGATTAGAAGAAAGTTTCACAGAATGCAGACCTTATTATTGAAGACTTTAATCTTTTAAAAATGGTTACTTCAGGTTATTCTGTTCAAGGCAAATGTTACTGACTGGCACATAATAGTTACTACTTGAACTGAGTGTGCTATTAACAGAGTCCTGCCATTTCTCTAGAAAATCAACACTTGGGAGCAAAGAATTGAAACTGCAGCATCTTTATAGCTTTCTCAGGGGATCCACCATTTGTACTGGAACAGATAATTCTTAAACTAGATGCTCTTGCTCACAATTAGGTAATTTGCCAGGTTGTTCTTAAGAGTTGATCTCTATACTGAGCTCTGAATCTATTGCAGTAAGACAGCCAGCAAGGTGATTTAAGCTATTAGTAGCTGCCAGTCAGAAGTTGGGTGTAGTAGTTTATGTATTGTGTTTCAGTAAAATAGATGCTTTTCTTATTAGGTAACTTACATGAATGTAAGACAGACTATGTTACTGTAATTTTAAGATTCACTGAAGACCAACTTAAGCATATTAGCACCAAAGTTCTGTATTGTGAATGACACACATGAACAAAGCATACTTTTTTATTAGCTCCTTGGGTAAGTTTACTTGTGACATAGTAAAAATGCTACTCTTTGCCAGAAGTAATGCTGGTTCGAAACAGCATTGCTTGTTCTATTTAGTGTCCTAATAACTGTTTGTCTTAGGGGAGGTACTGCTTTGTAGTTGCCTTTAGTAGGCAAGTATTATTTAGGTGAAGTGTAGAAGCACTGCTTACACCCTCACTGTCTATCTGTTACTGATAAACAGGAGTGGGAAGTATTTTTCTTAGAGAAGGGTCGTACTCGTAGAGTAGAATGCTGACTGCCTTCTTTGCTCCAAGTCAGCAGTGTTTGATCATATATGTCCACCTGTGAATAGTGATTTAGGGTTACCTCAACTAAAAAAGTGAAAGATGGTATTTGGTATAAAAACATGAATAGAAACAAAAAATATGAACTGCAGATTTTCTTCCTCTTCAAGACCAGATTGGATTTAAGTGCTTCATTGTAAACTTGTCTGTGTTTTTTTTCCTCTCTTTGTTGCCACTTCCCTAGAAATAGTTAAGGTGCTTAAGTTGAAAAATACTTTGTGTTGGGCTTCCTCCTCAGAGACAAGGATTCTCCCTAAGGCTCATTTAGCAAGCAAGCTGAAGCTGGGCTTGTATGTGGAACAACAGTTCTGTTAACGTAGAAACGCATCATTATTTTAAAATTTTGCTTTGTGATGCTTGTAAGTTATGGGACCAGTGTCTTCATATTGAGATTAAGTCATTTTGTCTATCACTTGCTCAAAAGCTGGATGGCTTGGTTATCCAGTGCCCCAGAGGTTTTCCCTATCAATATTGTTTTGAGTGAACATGTGCTTCGAACAGATCTTGACAGATAGATTAAAATGAACTTGGCACGTTTGCAAGCCTGCATTTTTATTGCCCACCGAGTGATGTTACTTCGGGATCTGCTAATTTCCTGTTGAATAGCAGAGCAGAGTTGTTCCTGTTAAATTGGTAAGCGTAAATGGTCTTCTGTTTCTCTTGCTCCTCCCAGAAAAGTGGAGCAGCCATGACCTCTTCAGCCCACAGAGTGGCAGTATTGTAGCATGCCTCATCTTCCTTGTCAGGTTCTTTCAAAGGTGACAAACATCAGTAGTAAAGCGTGTTTTTAACTTTGGAAGGATGAGGATCGGTTGACGGGTCGGTGTCAGGACAGAGATGACCCCTGATTCTTTGGAGACATGAAGTGTTTGTAGAACAGCCATTGTGTATGCTCCATATAAAGCATCTGTATTAACTATTAGGTACATAGTATAGGCTTTCCTGACTTGGATCCTTCCGGGTGAAACAGCTGAAAGTAGCTTAACCTACTCCTAGATAGAGGAACAGAAGATCATAATGATGCTCCTAGGAGCACATGCAAATTACTTTCAGAGCTGTCTGACGATACAAGGAGGCCAGCCTAGCTAACACAATTGATTTGTGTATTTTAGTAGGAATATGTCTTAGTTTAAAAAAAAAATTAAAAATCAGGGTTTTTTTTAATTATTATTTCTGAAGTACAAGTAGTCGTCTCACATAGCAGCAGCATTTAATGACACTCAACATGGGTGCATAAAAACATCTGGGGCTATGCTGCAGCTGGCAGCATGCCTTAGGAAATGATAAAGATGTGGTGTGGATCTTAAGTAAAAAAAATATTTTACTTAAAATCATTAAGGCTTTCCGAAGTGTAAGTGGATGCCTAGTTGTTAAATTAATAAATGATAAAATGGTTCTCTATTGTTTGAATTATTCTTTGTATCTGTGTTGAGAGGAAAGCTGTGGAGATGATTCCTGTTAATTTTTTAATGATGTTATGGAAAAGATCCATGATCCCATCCAGTGCATTACCTTAGTGGTTCAGCAACATTTAATACAGCACAGTCTTCTTTATCAGACTTAAAACAGCTAGAGAAAGGGATTTGCGTAAGAACGTTTATGTTTTATTTCATAGTTGAAATGTTATATCAGTATCCACTCTCTAAAGACAATGTGTAGCGATACTTCTTAGCAGAGTGCATGAGTATTTCCTGAGTCAGGTGAGTCTGCAGAAGAGTCTGAAAAACTGCAGATTAGTGTCCGAACTGACTAAGAAATTGGGTTATGATTTAAATACCACTTCATATATCAGGTGGATTAATTGCAGCTGAAGCTCCCATCTCAGTAGACCTCAGCTGAGCAAGTGTCCCCATGAGATACCTTTTTGAATAGCTCACCATGGATTTTGGTTGGATTGAGGAGGCGTGATGACATTTTCATAATACGTGCTCTCCCCATTGTCTTGATGTTGGGGTTGAAACACTGCATAGCCTAAAGACGTTGTAATAAATTTTGTAAGAATCTCCACATAACAGGATAACAGTGTTAGCTCTGTGCAAGGCTTCTGTAAACCCACAGATCCTGTAACTACCTGCTTTAAGAACCTGTCATAACTGAACGTTTTTAAGATGGGGCAAATTTCAGTACTTCCGTTAGCTGTTTATGTATTTCTGGAAAAATCTTGATTTTGGGGGGCTGCTCCAACATTAGAAATTAATGAGAAGTCTTCATGCAAGGTCTAAGGAGTTACCTAAAGAGCCTTCAGTTTCCTGTTTACCCTAGCTGGCATTACGGGTGAGGTGAAATGTTGCTAAGAAGTTATGTTACTGGCATCCACCAAGACATCCAGTTCTGTGGTTTCAGGTTCACTATACATCTTCTGGTTTACATCTTCTTAAGCAGAACTAACTTAATTCTATGTGTGGAAAATAAACTTTGTTTTCCGGAACAAAAAATTCTAATCATTCCGGTTTGGGATTAGATTTGCTCTTTAATGCATGGTAAAGTCTTACATTATATCAATCCTTTATGCTGTTTTTTTTTTTTTTGTTGGTTGGTTGGTTGGTTGGTTTTTTGCATATTCATTTAAATGATGGTTTTACCAACAGTGTAAGTTTTATATAAGAAAATTATATGCCTAAATAGAGCTGTCAGGTTTCCAGAGACCAGTCTGGTCTCTAGCTGTTAGTGTGGGCTCCTAGATGCCTCAAGTCATACACATTAATCCTGTATGCATGCTTTGTATACTTTTGGATGTATAAAATGGCATTAGGGTCTTATATTTAGATGCTGAAATACCACCTGTTCCATCTGAAGAATCTGAATTGTCATGAAAGGTGTGTGTGAACCTAAGTTTTTAGGGGGTTTATACTGACCAGTTCAGGCTTCTGTAGATGTCTAGTAGAGATAAGATATATAGTACCCTCTATAATACTGTTACCTATCTCCATCTTGTGATACTGGGAATAGAATTATTGATATACAAATTACAATGAGGTCAGATTTAATGTGAGATGAAAAATTAATGTATTCAGCTTCCTAACTTTTATTCTAACATGTAGGAAATCAGTCTTCTAACAAAGATCTAAATCAGTCAAGATAACTTATGTGGATAATAACTTCAACTCTAATGTGTTTTGACGCTTCTTATAGTTTAAACCTGCTCCTTTTAGTTAAAACTTCCTTGATTTTTGCAATAAAATATCCCAAGTTATTAATCCTGTGGCATTTAAGTTTAGAAATGTACATGGCAGAAATATTGAGAAAACCGAGCCAGCTTTATTATCCTGATTATTTAGTTAACAACTAGACAGGATGGTGTCTCTTGCTGATCTTGCTTGTGAGTTTATTTGGCATGAGTTTTTCATTCTGAGACCTGAGTCGTGAAAAACGCTTGAATGCACCCATCAGAATCTCACAGCATGCACGAAAGTGCACCCATTGTTCTCACCAGTCTAGCATCAGCTGACAGATGGCACTGCCATCACACAGAACCAGTCTGAAAACCTGGGTTTGGGGGGTTTTTTTTTGGTCATCACGTGCTGTAGGCAGTTGGTATCATGCAGAAGGTGACCTTCAGACATCTTATCATTGGTAGGAGTATAGGCGCAAAATGCTCTTCTGGCAGTTCTATCCTTCATTTTAGTCCTTGAAAAATTAATCTATTCATCAAACTTTTGCCATAATTCACTCTAGTTTCTTGGTATTAACTAGGCAGTGAAATGATGCCAGAGGGCAATTTCTTCTTGAAGCAGACAGCTTTATTCTGTCCAATTTTCTTGATAAGACATAAATTTTAGGGAGTACTGACTACCAACTTGTGCAGAAAATGTGGTTGAACGTAGAAAATTGCAGAATTCTGAAGGGTCGCACAACTGAAGGCAAGGTTATGACAGTCCTACGTATCTACTGCAAGGCTTTTTAAATACAGTACAGTCCACTCTTATGCACTGACGTAAACTGTACTACAAAGTGTCCCCAACACAATAGACCAGCAATGCCAGAAAAGGGGAGTTCTGCAAAAATAAGCTTCCTGCAATCTTTGGGTGATGAAAATTTGGAGGTCTGCATGCTTCACAGGAGACAGGATACTTTTGAAATCATGAGGACTTGGAAAACTGACCTACCAAATGGTAGTGATGATAGAAGGCCTAAAATAGTAAGAATGAAATAGACCTTAATTAGCTCAAGATAAAGTCTTAAAGGTGCCAGTGTTTCAGTAGCTACTCTGAAGTTATATTTGACAATAGTGAAGTCTCTGGTAAATATTTAACGAAGCCTTTTCAGGAAGATTGATTCTATTCCCACTTTCCTGCACCTCATTATAATGTTTAAAATGTCAGTAACTTTTCTTTCAAAATTACTAGTGGTAATATAGCAGAATATTGTGCTTAAAATACTGGAAAGTACTGTTGGGACATAGTGAAGTTTTAATTTATAGCACAATAAATGAGCATTCTGCTATTGCCATTTGAGGGAGAGGCAAAGGGTGCATATTTGATTTATGTAAGCTGTCTTGGCTGACAAATGGAAAAGAGCCAAAATGAAATGATTTAGGTGATTCTTGTCTTCTATTCTGCTCCTATGAGATTCCAGCTTGAGTACTGCATCCAGCTCTGGGGTCACCATTGTAAGAAAGACATCGACCTGTTGGAGCAAGTCCAGAGGAGCGCCACAAAATTGATCAGAGGGCTGGAGGACCTATCCTATAAAGACAGGCTGAGGGAGGTCAGGGTTGTTCAGCCTAGAGAAGAAAAGGCTCCAGGGAGACTTTATAGCAGCCTTCTAGTACCTGAAAGCGGCCTACAAAAAAGCTGGAGAGGGACTTTCTACAAGGCCATGTAATGGTAGCAAAAGCAGTACTGGGTTTAAACGAAAGAGGGTAGATTTAGATTAGATGTAAGGATGAAGTTCTTTATGCTGGAAGCAGGTGGCCCAGAGAAGTTCTGACTGCCCCATCCCTGGAAGTGTTTCAGATCCAGGCTGGACAGGGCTTTGAGCTGCCTGGTTTATTGGAAGGTGTCCTTGTCTGTGGCAGGACAGTTGGAGGTAGGTGATCTTTAAAGGCCTGTGCAGCATAATTTCTAAACACATTTCTAAATGAAAAATTACCTTTTTCTGCACCTATGTGAGGTTCTTTTCTTCAATTTTATGCCTTCTTTTATCTACTTACCCTTTAAATAATTGAAGTCATCAAACTTTTTGCATAGTGTAGAGGTCTTGAATTTCCTTCAGCTAAAAAAGGTAGCAAAGGCAGAGAAGAGAGATCCCTGCTGATGAACAGTGTAGGATAATCTCAGTGCCAGATGAAATGATTCTTTGGTCAAATTTATCTACATACAGCATCTCTGATCTCTAATAAAGGGTGTATTCATGCTGTAGTTTGAGCATAACTAATTAAAAAGGTCACTTAGCCATGAGACACAAATCAGTGGGAAAGAAGGCTTAGCTAATTTTAATACTGATCATAGCTTTTTATAAGATTGCCATGTAGGAACTGTGATGTTTAGTTGGAGTCAATAAATACCTGTTTAGTTCAGTCTTGTAATTTTATAATGCGTTCCTATGGAAAAAGATTCTTTTTTGCTATAATTCAGAGTGTCACTATTCAAGCAAATAAATGTGGGATGCATATAGAGAGAAAGCTGTTACTTTCCCAGAGCAAGAATGGTAGAAATACATGCTGCAGACAGGCCAAAAGCTGATTCTTGCAATCTCATGTCTTCCCACTGAAAAGAAATCTAGGTGGCAGTGTGACAGTTCATTGTCAAGAGCTGTTCAGTACAGCCAACTCTCAAATTGTAAGCACTAAATACTGATGGTATTGGGAAAGTGGTAAAACTTCCTTGCTTTGTTTGCCAGGATTTTGAGGGGAATGACTTTTGTAGTGTCCTTAAGAACTTTCATCAGGCATCAGACCATTTCAGGGAAAATCAAAATAGTTGGTTGTCTTTGGATAGTGTCTGTGTTGTGCAAACAAAGCATAATTACTGTGATGGATAATTATATTGGAAGATGATTTCAGAAGAATAGGATGATAGTACTTTGAAAGGCATGACAGTACCAGAAGTTTTTTCTGAGAGTTCAGGTCTATATCCTGCCTTTCCTTTTTTAGCATTTTTAGACTACTGGAATGGGTCATGAAGTTACTTTCTACTCAGTTCAGGTTTAAGTATAGTCCTGAGCACATCTAGAATTCTGTGCTAATATCGTCTGTCTAGCTGCCTTCATGGATCCACACTGCCAGTGGGTAAATATGAAAGTTGACTTTATTCTGAAGAATCAAGTGACTTAAGGCAGGCATACGGCAGGGCTGTATTTATAGTGCAAATTTAAGGTGATGTTGGACTCCTCTTAAGATAACAATAGCTATTAAACCTCTTTTTTTTTTTTTCTGCAGTCTGTCTCTGGAGGATTTTCTGTTAACATCACCCTTCAGATAGGGAAGACTGAAAACAGTTTATGTGAGAATTTTGGAGGTTATTGCCTTATTGAAGTGTTTAGAATTTGGATATGAGAATCAGCTTTTGTGAAAATCTTAAAATTAGGCATATGGAAGGTGAGACTTCCAGATAGGACATTGTCAAACATCTATTTTATAGCTATCCAGTAATGTATTTAGCAGGAAAGGGTTATTTATACAGGCAAAAGCCAGCAGCGGAAATGTTTCTGTGCTTGGAAATACCCCTTGAAAGTAGCATATATTGCTGCAAAAGCATCTTTACAGATTCTCAGACCTCAAGTGCAGTAACATGTTGGCAACTTGAATCTATTCAACAGCTGCTTGTTTCAGACCAGTGTTTCGTTCTTCTATTGATCTAATTCTTTTTACTGAATATGACCTCGAGAGGTGACCTGCTTTGATAAGGTATGCTAATTTTACTTGCTAACACTGCGTACTTAGGTTAGAGTAAAACTAGAAAACTTTTTAGCCCCAAGGTGATCACAAGTTGCAGTAAAACTTAGACTGTTTCCAGCAGTTCAGTGTTAGTCCTTAAAGAGAGTAAGCCTCTGATCAGTCTTCCTAAATTTTTTTTGCTATGATCATTCATTACAAATTGTTTCGCTTTCATGCCAGCTGCATCTTTTCAATTATTTCTACTGTTACTTGTTACCTTGCCAATATATAGCACCAGTTTGACTGCCTTTCCTTCTTACTAATATATTCTGTTTCAGGGAGTTGATACACTTGCTCATTCACCTTTCCGAGGCTCTGCATGAAGCACATCTTAAACTCATACTGGTCATCCCTCCTGCAGTTGCGGCAGGGTGAGTATTTCTATTAAGATGTCGGGTTCCAGGTGAGGAGTACTTTCTTGTCTCGTATACAATAAATTCAAAGCTTTGTTTATAGCTGTGCAGCTTAAATGAATAAGAAATTAGTTTGATTTTCATGTGTGTTGCACTGAATAGTCTTATTAACCACATGCATTAATTCAGACCTCAAAGCTTTTGATGTCAAGATAACTTGCAGAGGGACCTCTTATTTGTGGTGTTAACCCAAAATGTCTGCTAAGAACTTCCAGGAGAACAAGAGCAGAAGCAGTAGTGGAGCTTAATGACTTGTTGCCAAGGTGTGAAAAGGGTGTCATAAAGGTAGCACATAAAAGAACTTTCTGAGTCTCTGGCCACACTTTCAGTTATAAGAGATAATGGATTTCAGCCTGGTTTCGTTTTTGCTTTAATTTCATTCTTTCCTCTTCTCTTAGTCCTTGACACTGTATATGTTACACATACAAATTTCATTAAAGTACTACCCAGCAATGAGGTCATATTCTCTAAAGCAATCCAACTTGCTCTAATATCTAATACACATAATAATTACTTTTTATACTTTTCCCTTCATGAATAATCACAATCAATTTACTGAAAATGTGGTTTGCTAGTTTGCATTGAGGAATTGCTTTGCCTACAGTTGCCATGACATTGTTTCAAAGATGTCTTTCATCTTCCTTATTCTTGTAGAACAACTGTAGTTTGCAATTGCAGTAAATGACAAGCAGATAACTATAAAAAAAAAATGAGGTCTACCAGTAGGTTCCAGAGTGAAGATCTGGTTTAATTTGTTAAAACCACAGAAGGAAAAGGATGGGATTTCTCTGTAATACTACAAGTAGATCAGTGGGTCTGAAAATTTGAGACTTCCAGAACTCCACTATGTTTCACGATTACAGCTACATCATCCAGTGTATGTTTCATCAGTTTTATTGACTGACTTGCAAATATGGTCCATGCTTTGCTCCCTTATAACATGACAGGCACATTAAATAATTTAATCTGCTCCACTGTGTAACCTGTATTCTATTATCCTCTTTCGTAATGTGATAGAATGGTAGAACAGAAAGTAAACTGATAAATGAACACTGCTGTGCTCTGATGATCTATTCAGCACATTGTTGGATGAAGAATTTGCACACTGATCCAAAAGTGATAAGGTCAAAAAAAAAATTATTTTTTTTTCCAGTTTATTACTTGCATCTGTTAGTGAGCATCTTTTTTTGGTTTTAACATTTAAAGTGGAACATGCGTGGTTTGAATGGGTACCTTGTCTAGACAGAGGTTGCCTTCTAACTTCTGTATCAAGTAGCAGCTTATGATACTACTGGGAAGGTCTAAATTCTTCGTTGTCTGCTCTACTCTCTAGAGGAATCTTGTATAATCCTCTAAGTTTGCCCTTAAATGGCAGAGTGGCACCACAGAGTTTGTAGCTGTTAAACCATGTTTTTTTTAATCTCTTCTCTCTCTTCCTCTATCCTTTCCCTCTCCTTTCCTTATGTTCCCCTGGGAACCCTGTTCTCCCAGGCTGTTTAGGACTATATGTAACTTCTCTTTCTCATCTTAATATGCTTAATATGCTTTACAGCCCTCAGCCTGACAACAGCTTCTCCTTTTTTGTTCAGTCCCTTCTTTGCAATGCAATTAAGGCTGCCTTATGTTCCCTGCTGTGCTATGTGTGCTGCTAGTTCAAAGTTAATGAATTCTCTTCAAAACAGATTCAGTGTTTTCAGGCAACTTGCATGCACTGTTTCCAAGTTGAATAGTTGAAGAAAGTCAGTAGTCTCTACAAGTCCAAAACTGTCAAAAATACAACCCCTCAACCATGAAGCTAAAGTAGATGTTGACCCAGGGCTATATTTTGTAAATCAAGAATAAGTAAAAAAAGGGAGAAGTAAAAAAATCGTGTTCCATATTTCATGCAAAGACATGCAGAAGGCATAACTAAACTTCTCTCTAGAGGTCATCAAATAGATTTCTTCTCTTCCCCTTCCCTCTTTCTCCCTTCTGCTCTTCCCCCCCTCCCCCCCTCCTTCCCCCCCTCCCCCCCCGGGAAAGAAGTGGATGCAGTTTTGTCTAAAGAAAGGTTTTTGTAGTCTTTTGCTAAAATCAGGCAGTTGTATTGGCCTTCTGCTTTCAGGACTTTTTTTGGGGGAGGGAATGGAAAGAAACTGAAATGTTTTTTACCAGTGAGAGAAAATGTCTTAAGTACAGTACAGGCTGAAATTACTGTTCTATTTGAGATGAATAAAAAAATTACCTTTGGTTTATGTTTTTGCATTGACAGTTGCACTCATCCCTTTTTTTAAGTCTGGCTTAGATAACTTAGTCATGTAAGTATCAAAACCAGCATGATAAGCCAAGCAAATACAGGTTTTATAAAAGCTTTTAGAGTTCAGTTGATTGATACCACATCTCTTATCACTGTTGTAGACATGCTGGAAATGCTTATTTGGTAAGTATGGTGTGGAAGTCTGAGTCTTCCCACTGGCAACATAAGTAGTATTGATTGTATTTCTTTTCTTAGACATTTATTATAAGAATGGCATTGCAGTATCTTTGTTTTGCCACTTTTGGAATGAAAGCTTTTTCTTACCTGATCAAATGGTATGAAAACTGAAGGAGAGAATAAGCCAGGTTAATGTAGTAATTCATCTCTTCCTGTTTTTGTTCTGGTTTGTTTTAAAAGGACTAACCAGCCAGGAATGTTCACAAAGAAGGAATTTGATCAGTTGGCCTCAGCAATAGACAGTTTCAGCCTCATGACATATGACTATTCAACACCACAACGGTAAGACTCCATCTAACATTACAAAAAAGGTTGCTGAAGGAACTGACTCCCTGTAAAGTCACTATTAAATCTACAGTATGAGGTAATTTTTTTTTAGTAAAGTGGATAGTGTGTTGTAACTGTATCAGTTAAAGAGGTTTTGGATTAGTAATTAGAATAGGTGAATTTTGAACAAGCCAAGAGCTCAGGACATTGTTTAACAGAGAATATATTGGGCACCCAGATATTGTGAAAGGCTTTGTACTCAAGGTAAAAAAATATTCTTTTAGTAGTTCCACGATATTTACTCTTTTCCAGGGCAGGTTCTTTTGTTATTACTTTTTAGCACAGTTCTGCAGGATAGGTACATGAATAATCTAATACATGTCAGTTGTGCTTCAAAGCTACTTTTTTCAACAATGACAACTCATTTGCTTTATCCTAGACAGCAGAGTGCCTTTTGGCAACCCTGCTAATGTGAATATGTTTTTCCATTCTTCCACTAGTGCCTCCCTTGTACAGCTGCTTATGCAGCAGTTCATCAAACCAGATAAGGGAACTGATCTGACTGGAAAATAATACAGAACCTCACTCTTGTACATTAATACTAGTTTTCAGGAATATTAGTTAATATTTTTAACCAAGTGAAAGTGGAACAGCAGTGTAGCTGAGGTCCTTAAACTCTGCAGGGAGTCATTACGTTGTTGTTCTCCAAAAGCATGGTTCACTTCACCTCAGACTGTAGGTAAAGGACATGATTTTGGAATTCCTGTTAGATTCTATGTGTCTTGCTTCAAGGTGACTGCCCAGAGTTAATATTTGTGGTAAACTGGCAGATTTAGAAATGCCCTAATTTTTGTTTTTTATTATATCACTAAAATCTTTGTCACCTGTAGTATGTTGGCATTTTGATAATGTCTAGACATTTCTGTTTAGCAGAAAGGAAGTTTTGTCTCTTCTGAAAAGAATTTGTATACCTGCTTCCCCAGGCCTGTCTTGGCATCTTCAAGCCGAGCAACCTAGAGGAGAACATAGACAGTAATATGTACTGAAGTTAAAACTATTTTTTGTTAGTCTCCTGCTGGAATATGCAGAATAGATGTATCCAGTTTAAGTTTCCTGTAGGTAAATCTGAGATCTATGAAGATGAAGTAATAAGGGCTTTTGTACATGCTATACAAACCCTGAATGCATTTCAAAATTCTGTGCTGTAGGCTACATCTTTCCTGTGTGGCAAAGCTGCACCATGCTTTGTGACATGTTAAAATCACAGCTTGTAGTACAGTCGCATCTTTATACTTTCACTGGTGCTTTAAATTACTTAGACCTGACTTGGAGCTCCTAATCGTTTTTACTTGAAAGAAGGAGGGAAGCATTCTTCAGTTAATACCTGCTGTATTTGAAATAAATATAGTTTATGACATGTAATGCTTTTAGTCTGAGAAAGGATTTGATAGAAAGAAATAAAATCTTTTTTTTTTTTGCCTGAATTTGCTTTGATTGGTCTGAGTATGTGAAATGCAGGATAATACATATTGTTTTCTCACAATTCTGTGTGCATAGTTTAAATATGCACACAATTTCCAGCAACATTCCTGTACTGTATTAGCAGATTGAGTTTTAATGGCACAGATATCCAGAAGGCTCTGAGGCAGGCACTTAGAAAGGAGTAGATGTTGATATTTGTAAAACTAGAACATGTTTTTCCTTTTACCATGTTAGTGAGTGTTTGCAATAAAGTCTGCTCTCCTCTCTGATGAGAGAGGGGTGGAAAGAGCACCATGTCCTGATGCTGTATGTATGACGATTCATTTACTCTGTGAATTAAGATTCTACCCTTGTTCTTAATTTAGCTTTTTTGTTGAGTAGTTGCCTGTTTAGGGTGTTGTCCATAAATAAGCCTTAAAACAATTATTAAAACCAGTCACTGATTTTTCTAGTTCTTTCTGTAAATAAATGGTGGATTTTGTCCCAGTATGTTGTGCCAGTTTACAGTAAAAACATTGAGGATACCATTGGAAAAATGCTGAAGTCATATAGTTGTGAATTACTGTGTAGGCATTGTGCCAGGCCCAGTGACAAAGAAATGTGCTAGGTGGAAACCTTTTCTTACCCACTCTAAGATGTTTTGTGTCCCTTCACCTTTGAAGGGAATCACAAAGTCAGGAGTGGGGCAAGCATGTTTTGTACTTCAACACTTCAGCATTTCAAGCCACTAGAGAATGCACATTTAAACTTTATAGACTGTAGGCTAACCTTCAATGATTTTTGTGTGCCATAGTTTGCTTTTTACAGTTATGCTATGCAAAAAGAGAAGGCTGAGACTGAATGTGCACTTTTTCTGACAACCTGTTTGTTTCTCGCTAACTTAACAGACCTGGTCCAAATTCCCCTCTTCCCTGGGTACGAGCCTGTGTTCAAGTACTGGATCCTGATTCAAAATGGAGGAATAAAATACTTTTAGGGCTGAATTTCTATGGCATGGACTATTCTGCTTTGGGAGCCTCTGGGGATCCAATCCTTGGCAGCAGGTAAGACTTCTCTGAATAGTAAGTACTTATGTATTATATATTTTCACGAAACTCAGAAATTTACACGTATTCTTGTTTAGAAATATGGATGTGTAACAAAGAAATGGCAAAAGTGATAAATCTGCACTTGAAAATAGTAGCTCGATAGTCAGAGTAACATCTGTGGCTTCTCTTCCCTGTAGAAACGTCCAGATAGCACAGTTATCCTGTCAGAACTTCTATGGGAAAATGATTTGTGTTTTCTCTTTCCTCTGTCTGTGGTTGTACACGCAATTTGCCATCTGTGTTAAAATGTTCTGCAGTATTCTCTTACCCTGTGTATCATTTTGGAGATTCGCACAGTTTAACCAAAAGATTGTTTATCTTGGTTCCTGAAGTTGTTCCCGTTACTCTGAAACTTGATACTGGTTTCAAACAGCAATATGCCACTGAGTTTTTTTAAGTAGAATAAGCTGCAATAAACTCACCTGGAGACAAAAATCTGTAACAAGATCAAGGGAAGTATTCCAAAGCCAGCCTGAAATTTCATATTGATTCTCAGAGGAAAATGGGTTTCTTTAATTTTGGGTAACAACCACCTATAATGACAGTGAGCTTTGTACAAATACAAAGTCAGGGTATAGTACATCAAGCCAGAATTAAAACGAGAAAACCAGTTTGAATTTGAGAGGAAAATCAAGTTTATTCAGAAGCTTGATAAATTATTTTATATATTCTACTTGATAAATATTAATTTATCAAGTAGAACCAAGCCAAATGGAAAAAAACTTAAAATATACGAGGTGAGTATTCTCACTTTCACAGGTTACTAAATTTATTATACCT
>JBCJKH010018118.1:0-12170 GCA_039877255.1 Loriculus beryllinus | reverse complement strand
CACCGTCCACTAAAAGTCATTGGTGTGTGGCAAATTATGTGGCTGTGTTGCCCTCTAGTGCTGACCCTCGGAGGAGAAGTTCTAATGTTACTAGATTTAAGGACAAATTGAACAGATATAGGTCCTCAGGTCCACTATTGAGAGGCAGCGTGACTTCATCTTAGGAGATGATGCTATATGTCCTGTTGGGTAGAAGTTCTAGTGTGAGAAATCCCAGCTGCCAGGGAAGAAACACCTGAGGTCTGCTTAAAAGATGCTTGAGTGTCCTATTGCTCAACCGAGAGGCACACTGATCTTTGAAAGTGACACTTAGAAATATAGACCATAGAAGGCATGTTTTCTTTAGCAAGGATGTGATTTTTCATGGAAGTGGTCATCATCCTTCAGAACTCCTGTACCCCATTTCTTAAAACCACCGAAATCCACAGGGTCAAATAATTTTTCTATCTGATTCAGTACAGGAACTTTGACCTCCTCCATCCCAATCACAACGTCCTAAATACAAGATGACTGATTATTTTAAGAGGAAATCTCTTAATTTTAAGAATGAAATTAAATTTTTCCTTTCTTTCTGTTTTTCTTCTGTCCTTCATCAGGTCTTGCATTTTTTCTCCCCTGAAACTTTAAATTGTATTCAGTTATCTAAGGAGAACCATGACCTGTGTTAGATAAAGGACAGTCTCAGAGGTAGTGCATTTAAGACACTGGCTGTGGTCTCTTAGGGGTCACAATATTATTGTTTAAAATCTGCCACTGTTCAACACAAGCACTGCATAACAAATACAGCTCTTTCTAGAGTGCAACACAAAACACATGTTGTGTGGCTTAGCTGTGACAAGAGACACCTTGGCCCAATGTAAGCTCAAGGGGAGAAGAATGGGTAGCATTTATGGTCCTGTTCTGTTGGGACAACCACAGCAGGTAAATTCCAGGTCACCATTTCTTGTACTGTTATGGCTGCACATCTGTTTACACAGGCTGAGAGTCATAGCTGCCCTAAATGCTTGAGTTATTCATATGTCTGTGTAGCTGCAAAAGTGATGGGTCTATTCATATCACAGCACAAGAGACACACTGCCCTGTCTCCCATCATTACCAATGTGTGTCAGTCCCATCAGCCCTCACTCATTTCAGATTAGCATGTTTTCACATAAATAGGATAAACTTTCTATGCTAAGGAGCATTCATCTTTGTGCACCACGTGTTTAAAACGCATCCTTCGAACAATAACAGTGCCTAGAGAAGCTGTGCTGCCCTACCTCTGGAATTGTTCAAGGCCAGGTTGGACAGGGCTTGAAGCAACCTGGTCTAATGGAAGGTGTCCCTGCTTGTGACAGAGGGTTGGAACTGGATGAGCATTAAGGTCCCTTCCAACCCAAACCATCCTGTAATTTTATGATTCTGTGATTCTATTCTATGATTCTACAATTCTATGTTCCTAACAGCTGCAGACCATCCTAGGGAGCATTTTAAGGTGAAGTGCTTCCCATGAGACTTTTTCCTCCCCATTCTCACATGAGTAAAAGTTTTCCTTTATATATTTATAATATTACCAGGGCAGACCCAACCAGCACTGATGAAAAGGCTTCACAGTTGACTGGCCTGGGCCACATACAACTCTGGACAGCCATTGTCCCCCGTCCTGGTAAGTGTCTGCCTGAATAGCTAAAGAATCAATCAGTTTTTCCCAAATGTAACACGTAATTCCACGATCCCAGATATTTGAGAGTTAAGTGAGAGCTAACTTGAATGCTGAAATACGTTTCCTGAAAACTAACTCGCCAAACTCTCATAAGATTAATTATTATACTTTAACATAGTTCTCCTTTTTTAACTCTTTGACAAAAAAACCCAATTGCTAGAAATATATTTAAAATATAATAGTAACAATAACAATATATAACATTTATTATATTAATGATAATTATGATTCTATACATATTATATATATGATAATATTATTATTATAAACCCAACTGAAACAATGATATCCTGTAGGAAAACCTTTCCAAAGAAAACAAATTATTTTCTGAAAACATGGGTATTTTTGCCCTAAATCCCCACCTTTCATCCAAACCAGTAATAATCAACATCCTTTATTAGCCCCACTAATGTTATTTTTTTAAAATCCCAGCTGCTCACTTGATGTGATTATCACCTTGAAGACACTTTGCTGTAGATTCACGGTGTAAACACCACGCTGGCTACATCACAGCACAACAACGAAAGCCTCCTCAGAGGATTGGCTGTGTGACATAAGGTAGTAGAAGGGTAGGAAAAAAGCTATTTTTTAATGTTATCTGAAAGGCTATCAAGGGAAAAGTTCTTAAAGAAAAGAAGTTACCAGCGAACATGTCTGAACTTACCGAACAAGTTAATAAAATGTGGAATAATATTTTAGCAGTTTGCTTATGATTAGCAAGGGACCATACCCCACATGAAACATGACTCAGCCAGCTGCAAATAAACCCCTCTTCGTCCTCTGAGGTTTCTCTCTTTGATGCTCAACTTATTCAAGATACTTCCCACTGCCTGCCTCCAATTTTGCTTTTGTGGTAAATTGTTTAGACATGATTTAAAAACACATTATGGGCTATGAAGTGAGATAAGATGTAAATCAAGCTCATCCAGTCATTCAATCCAAAAATAATATGCTGGCATGACGGGATATTAGAACCTCTGCAGGATCCCAAGTGAGAAGTCTTGAAACAAAATCAAAGTTATTGTTGTTGTTATTATTACACTGTGCTGAAGAGTGGAGGATCCTTCCCTATCTGCGATGGGCATCTTGTGTCAGGTTTCCCACACTTTGGAAACCAAAGCAAACCCTTTGATTA
Organism: Loriculus beryllinus; assembly: GCA_039877255.1. NCBI lineage: Eukaryota > Metazoa > Chordata > Aves > Psittaciformes > Psittacidae > Loriculus > Loriculus beryllinus. The sequence continues at coordinate 9,333 of JBCJKH010018118.1, read as the reverse complement.
GAAAGAATAATATACTGTGGCATATGTGGTGTGGTCTACTGCTGCCTTGTTGTACTGAATCTACGTTAACATGAATGATGGGCAGGTTGACTTGGGTTAGGTGAAATTTGAACAAAAATAAAACTGCAATGAAATTCCTTTGGAACTTCCTTAGCTTAAATGCCAAAAAAATAATAAAAAAAAGTCCCTCAATTATTTTGTTCTTTATATAGGCTGCAAGTTTGGAATGTATAATAATAACATGATGAAAGGAAAGTTAAATCCCCACCAGTAGATAGCATCAAAGTTAAACTTCTCACCTGCAGTATAGAAGAGTTACAGATGAATATGATTTAAATGATCCATAACAGCAGATATGTTAAATGCTATATTTAGTATATACCATATCATCTATGATATAAATCACCCATGGCCTAGAAAGTGGTAAGGACTGGTAGTTCTTTCCTTGTAACTAATATCACTTATCATTTCACTGTTGACAAAATCATGATATGTTGGTAGAGTTTCTTGCCCTGAGAATGTCTGTAAATTATGTATTCAACTTGCCCATTGCTTGCTCTAACACTGTAGGATGCAAATTGCCTGAATGAGGCCAAAAGTCAATTTCTATCCTTAGGAGAGGTTCTTGAAAAGATATAACTGCTTTGGTCATTAAAAAGCCCATGACAATCAGACATATGGTTGGTGGTCATTCTGCAGCACAAGCTAGCTTAACCTTTCATTATATCAAAGAAAATTCATTATATCAAGGAAAAAAAATATTCACATGCTCTTCGTTGCATAATTTTGTCATCCGAAATTTAGATACACTGGCCCTTGAGCACCTTGTGAAGGAAAAAACTGGACCTGATTTGCTGCTCTATGACAATCCCTTGTGTAGCATGGAAGAATGATCAGCTTTGTGGCTGAAGAGATGCTGTCTGGTGCCTTATGGCATTCACAGTAGCTGGATGATTTGCAAGGTAAGTGGTATGGAAAGAAGTTAAGGCACATGCTGAAATGATCTTAGGGAAGAATGACTATTCTATGATTCTACAAACACAACTAATGCCATGTAATCGTTTAGCTAGATGAAAGAGGATTCCTTCACCTACTGAAAACAGGACAAAAAAGCAAATCGTGGACCCTATCAGCTAAAAAGACAGAACTGGGGAGGAATCCAGCTGTTCCAAACCTTTATATTGAACTAGAAAGTTGCAGATATCTGTTCCCAACAGAATGAAACTGCTTTATAGCAAAATACTTGATTATGCTGGAAATCACTTAACCTCTGACCTGCTCTGTCCAAATGAGACTAACTTCTGCTGCCTGTGGTCAGGCTAAAGAGAAGGTCACCTGTCCTGGCTGAAAGCAGAAACTAAACAATCCTAACCCATGTGTTTTGTTATTTGATGACTCAGGCCCTAAATGGTGAATAACAGAAGTTGAATGGGATTCAACCCAAACAAAAGTTGAACTCTTTCCCAATGCTGCATTATTGTCAGACATTCCTGAATAAGTGGTACAACCTTATGCAAAATCCAAACAAACCTAGCATGTGAAAATGGCATTTAAGCCTGAATAAAGTGTTAAAATAAACGTATTAGGCAGCAAGGATATGTTTTGTAAATACACCAGGATTTGTGAACAGATTGTCATATTATGTTAAAACCATTTAAAACCCCATTTGTGACTACAGCCATTTCATAACATCTTTATCTAAGTGGCAAAAGAGACATATGTGTTTAGTCTACTAAAGGGGAGAGCAGGAGCACACGGGGAGTGCTAGTCCACATTACTGAGTCCGTGTTACAGCCTGAGCTAGCATCTTGAGCTAACATTGGCTGTCCTTTGCTGCCAGTCACCTTGCTGAGCACAAGTGACCTCTTCTGCTTGTGTTTTTACCAGATTTTACAATTAGTGTTCATGGTAAAATAGCACCCTGACTACCAAAAATGACTACTGGAAGTCTGGCTCAGCTAGACAGTTAGGTCCACTTCTGTTCTGTAAAGCAAGAATGAACATATTCAGCACTTTATGCATGCATTGAATTTAGATTTATTTGTTGAATGAGAATCATAGATCTGAGACTTTTCTGAATTTGAAGTTTTCTTTCTTGTACATACTTTTCTTAGGATATTTCCTACTCTTCCTGTTAAGCCCAGATCTTCCATGGTCAATCCTTCAAACTGCTTCTGTAAAAACTGATGAGAAAGCGGTATTTTCAGAGGTCTTTGAAGGGTTGATAGCCCTCCACCGAATAGCCAAGGGACCAAAACACTCAACAAGATGTGATTTTTTTGATGAATGAAATGAGATGAAATAAATTGCACTGGGCAGGTAATTGTTAGGGGTTTTCTTAAGTAAAAAATAAAAACCCCTGCTACAGAGCAAGATTGTCCAATGGCACACGTGTTGGAGTGGGATGATTGACTTCGCTGAAGCTCCTTTTGGGTGATAATAGCTGAGGATCTTGCCCAGGATTTTCTGACTGAAAGTTAACAAAAACATTAATATTAAAAGATTCAGTCATGGAGAGCTTGGTTATTCCAAGTTAGCTTTTGTCACATGACAGTATTGTGAATTTCACGTACTGAAAATCAGGAGGTTGGCTTAAAATAACCTTAAATGGAAAAATAAATGAATGACAGGATCATGCTTATGTCTGAAGCATTTTGTATAAATTTAGATCTCCCCCTCCAGAAATACAGACAAAAATAATAGAAAAGCTAAGAAACAGCTGCAATGACCTTATGATAAATTTATTCCAGGAGCTGGGGATTTGTATTTAACAAGGGTAGACCCAGTTCTCAAGAAGAATTTGCAAAGTGTGTATTACCACTCAGAGCTTAGCAACACTGGTCACTCAGAAATGTATCCAGAAACAGTACTGGCAAATCACAGTGTACCATTAGTTGCTAACTGTCAAAGGCTTTGTTATCAGCATCACTGTGAGATCCACGCTAATTATTTTACTCCCTTCCCAGCCTGGTGTTTCCAGGTTTACTCGCTAGCCCCAGCCACTGACTTTTCACAATAGAATTTCAGTCTAGCTGAAGTTAATTAATTTATATTTGGCTCTGTCTCCTGTTCCTCATTTGTTAAGCCATCCCTTTCCTCTGCCTCAGCAAAACGCTGTTACCTCATCTGTTGGACTGATCCTCATGGGAGAATGTCCAATCTGAACACAGGTGTTAACCCTTCCCCAACCCCCTGGTTATTACTGGGAGGATTTGCAAAGAGGGACTTCTTGAAATTTAGGGGTTTATGAATTGTCCTTAGATAGAAAAAAACACACAAAGCTTGTTTGTGTGATTACAGTGCCCCAGCATGAAGCATAGAGATTTTTAAGGCAGTCATGATTTGTAGTTGTAAGGAAGCTGTCTCAAAGGACTTATTTTATGTTTAGAGTAAAGCTTCTTTACCCCACCGTAACAATGCTGAGGGACCCCAAAGTGGAGATATATCCTGGCACCCACTGAGGTCTCTCCAGGGATGAGGAGGCTGCAGAATTAAGGAGTTGGACCCCAAGTGTCTTTTAAGCTTCAGGCAGAAAATAAAATCTGTTCAGCCAGTAACTTCTGTTCCAGCTCTTTCTACACCTCCTGTTTCTAAAACTGTCTCTGCTTTAAATTCCCAAAGCATGCTTTCAGAAACCTCTCTAAACTCAAAAGCTCCTGTTTGGAATATTAGCTGTAAATAACCTTCCAAGATAAGCTTTGTATGGTGAAGTGGAAAAATTTCCTTTGACTCTTCCTCAACGATGCAGCACAAGGTGCCCTTACTATAAAGTTTTCCTGTTCATGTATGCTGCAGATATGTCTAATGAAATGTCTTTCAACTCCATAGACACTTGCTATATGCATCCCTGTTAAACTACCCTGCCTAGCCACAGCAGACACATCCACTAGCACAATAGGACAATCCAAATGAAGTGATGTTATTCCTCAGCTGCCATCATTCGGGGAGGGATATACAATGAAATACAGGCAAGAACTCAATTAAAATTGCCATTTTAATTCAGATGATTTAAGAATTTCCTTCTACTCCTAAAGATGGATAAAGAGGTTTCTTATCTTTACATTTCAACCCAGTGGCTGATAAATTCAAGGCACTTCTTGTCGGCATGTACAGCTAACTGCAGAAGCTGCCATGCCATCAAAAATGACTTGAGAGAGACAGCCAGGGATTCAAGCTGCTTCTTAGCACCACTAAATAGGTTGATGCCTATAATTCCTAAAACCATAACAGCTCACTAGTAATTTCTGTCATTTCAACAATATAGTTTTAGAAGAGATTTAAAAATGTATCACCGCTATTTCATCAAATGCCACATTTCACCTTCTGTAGCCACTATTTTGTATCCTTCTTCACTATGAAATTGACTTCAGTTTTTCAAATGACACATCTGTTTAAGCCTTATCTGGTCAAAGAAAGCTAATAAGCATAGCTAGGTTTAAAAGGATTAACTTGGATGGGAATTCTAAAAGTTTTCAAACAGTCTTGATAGTATTTGCTATTAAAAGGGGAAAAAATGAAAAAAATACATTTACCTTCTTAAAAACTCTCTCAAACTTACAATGATGAGAGATTAATTCCTTAGCAGGTCAAATGGATGGGAATGACATTTCTGTGCTTAAGGAAGCTCCCGATAAGTATCTAATATCTCCTTGAGTACTTTTAAGATCAGTGCTGGAAAAGAGGAAAAGTTGTATTTTTTATTTTGAGTAGTAAAATTCAGAATAACACCTATATATATGTGAAAGCTCTCCTTGGTTATACAAAGACACATCAGAGTTGCTGCAAAAACACAAATAAAAATGCTATGAAGTGAAATGCAGATGTTCAACCCCCTTGATTAAAAAAAAAAAAAAACAACAATAAAACAGCAACAAAAGTTGTTTTCTTGTTTTCATACTGCAAACGTATGTTCCTATGAGCCCCAGTGTTCACCTTGCTGTATCTCCAGCAGTGTTACTTTAGTTGCAGATAATAGATAAACTATCATCAGTGGCAGGTTAGCAGCATGAACTGCATGTTGGGGCTCAGTTCTGCTGAAATCAACCTTCTCTTTCCAGTGAATCCAGTGGCATTGATGTGAGATTGAGGAGTTGATCTGTACTGGAAGACATCCCCATATGCATGAAAAGAAGATAGATGAACTCTGTAGAACCATGTATTAAACTCGCACTCATCCGAGAGGGCAAGGCTGCAAAGTTTCAACTCAAGATGGGATCCTTTTGTAAAAAGACAGTGAGAAATTGTCCCAAATCCTACAACAGTGAACCTCAATGTGTTGAGCTAAGTAAGAAATAGCTGCCACTTGAGAAACAGTAAATATTGCTAAATTTAATTGTTGTCTTCCAAAAGCAACAGATCAGTACGTTAATAAAACCCTAATTTTTACTTTTTTTTTTAATGAAAATTGAAGGCAAAAAGCTATTGTCACCATTTCTCCAGGAAAGACTGACTCTGATGAGTGACTCTGACTCTCTCCATGTATAGAGTTTAGATGCAGTTACAACTGAAAGAGAGTAGCCAAGTAAGGCAGACACAGGCTCTAATACTGTATATGTCAGTCACAAAGATGAGCTGCTCACCTTTAGCTTTAACCAAATTAGCACATCAGTGATTTATGCATAACTCTGGGACTTTAATTGGTAGCTTGACAAACCACAAACAAGAAACCAAGGTACAGATTTCATATTTCTTTTTCAATAAATGCTTCAAAGGCAGCTGGAGTCAGTGAAAAGCCCACATGACACAGGAGATGTGTTTGCAGTGGCAAAATATCCCAAATCCTCTGATACTGTGGGTTTTCCTGCCATACAGAGGTAGCTCAGGAGGTAACTTACAGAAATTCATAAAGACAAAACACAGGGTTTGATTTGAGTTTAGGTTCATGCCAGTGACAAGCTAGAAATCTCTTCATTAGTTTTGCTGTAGTGAAACTATATAGAAAGTGAATCCAGAAGAGAAACTTTCATCAGCTTTGGATTTGAACCAAAAGCCAGACCTCATAGGTTGGCTCAGCCCCAAAGATTTGTGTCAATATCTACTTTCATCAGAAAGTTGGAGTGGGAGGCTGAGATCCTTCTCTGGGTCCTTATCCATGTGTAGGCTCTAAGGAGAGATATGAACCCACTGAACATCTAATCAAGAATCTTTGGAAATCTTGTTTACTTTTCATTCTTATTTCTGCCTTCTTTAACCCTCGAAAGACCTTGGCACTGTAATGCTAAATATTGTTTTTAAGTAAAGATCATTTAAAGAGTTTTTGGATTAGCAGCCTTTTGAAGTAAGCTCTGAAGCTCCATGTGAACAGTACGAAGATGAACCTTCCCATAAAAGTCTGGATCCAGTTCTATGTTGAAATTCTAATCCATTTCCCTACAAAATTCATCATTGTTCAGCTCTTAAGATATTACATCACTTTAATTACTAGTGGAAAATGATCATTTCACCCAGTTAATCCAGTTCGTCTTTGAAAGTATAATAAAGTACTATCTAATAATAAACTATGTGCTTATCATCTGACCAAGCTTCTAGCTAAAGTACTGTTTACTGATTTAATGATCTGGCTTTGCTTTAAACAATAACATCTAAATATAAACACTGATTCTTCCACTTGATCTCCTACACATTTGATTTTATGTAGGTCATTAATGATGTCAGTAAGGATGGGCTTTAATGTATTTAAATAAAACAAAGTTGGAGAAGCATGTGGGAGAATAAGAATTTAGCCCAGCAGTTGAAGTGTGTTGGGTAATAATTTTAGGCAGTGTAATGTGTCATACCTGCCTCTCAGGTGTGTTATTCGTATAGGGTCACTTCTAGCACATGCCACAGGTTTGGACTGAAAACTACAGACCAGAAGACCCATCAGTATCCAGATGGCCTTTCCTAGTGCAGTGAATAAATTTACTTGTTGAAGAAAGTAACTACATCGAAGTATTATGTGAACAGGTGTATAGAAAGGATGTGAAACAGACTCTAAAATGGTTCTCTTTTTCCTTATGATGAGTCCAAGGCTGTGTTGAAGTTTCTGGTAAAACTCCAGTATCTTCACTAAACAAAGGCACACATGAAATTCATGCTGGCAGTTCAGCACGTCAGTAATCAACAAATTGCAATTACTTCTCTTATGTGTAGCTCTGTGTAATAAAAGCTGAAGAGTTATGAGAAAAATGATTTGGCAGCAAAGTACAAACACACCTGAAAACCAGTGTGAAAGTCCTTGGTGAATGCTGCCTGGTCAGTCTCTGCCTCTGAGATCTGAGCCTCCCTGGTTAGAAAACACATTATTCAATTCCATCTTTATTTCCTGCATCCAAACCTCTCCTCACTAAAGAAGGTTTGATTTCAAAAATGTGCAACCATGTGTGAGACTCATGCAGAGCCCCAAGGGAAGGAGGTTCCAGGTACAAAATCTCCTTCCAGATACTTGAGGAAAAGTGGTTTGGTTCCATAAGTTAAATCTCCAAATAACAGAGGATTTACGGCAACAATAATCAAGACACTATGAAATTTGTGCATTTGAAGGAATTTGTCACAGCAGACAAGCAAAGTGCAAGACTCTGTCCATAATCTCAGAGCTACTCATGGTGGGACAGAATTTGGCCTTGTGCACAAAGCAGGTGTTAGCACATATTCCCAGCAAACCTGTGTCTCTATAAGATTGACACTGAAAACACCACTAAAAGAACATTTTTGGTGTCTTTGGAACAACATATTAAGAAAAAGAAAGAGCAAAACAGAGTTCCTCATGGCTTGAGGGTCACCCATAATCTGTTCCCACAGTTCTATTCAGCTAATGAAGTCATATGACCCTGCACAAAGTGGCACTGGTGACCTCTGTGTCACTGGATGCCAAACTTTAAAGGTAACATGATAATGGTTTTGGATGTAGAAACAAAGAAAGTCTATGTGCAACCACATAAGCAAGGGAATGACAAACAAAGATGCTATAGAATGGAAATAGGTAATTTCAGGCAAGGAGATTGTAAAGTAATCGTTCTTGCCAGTTCCACTGCTCATTGCCATGCGGGCTTGGCTTTCTATACTCTTTCTCTGCTTTTGCACCTTTTATACCCAATGAAGAGATTTGTTTTGAAACATGGAACAAAAGCACATAAACAAAGTTACTAATTCCCCCCAATTTTCACATACAATCAATAGCATCAGTATACTACCTGGAGCTGTGAGACATACTGTCCTCCAGTGTTTGAAGCCTCGACATAAGATACTCCAAGAAGATCTCATTAAACATTTATTTTTCCCCCTATTTGTGTGACAAATCCATGTCTTTTTTTTTTCTTTTTTTTTTTTTAATTTTTTCTCTTCCTCCTTTCATTCTTTTCCCCTTTCTTTCGTGCTGCCTCCCTTGCTCCCTATTTTTTTTGTGTGAACTTTGAATATAAGAATGATAATCGTTCTAATAATTCTCATGCAGTTTGTTTTCAACTTGAAAGTGCACCAAATCTTTGACTGCAAGAATGCCTGTGCAACAGATTTTGAAAGTAAAGGAGGACATCAGTTTCCTTGAATTCAGATTAGCTACAGAAAAATCAGGTTTCTCACGTATGCTGAAAATAAAATAAAACCCAAAATATGATAGTTCTATTATTTTTACTTTTTGGTTTAACATAAACATTTTGGCAAAATGATGTAAGGTAAAGAAAACAAAAATATTTATTTGCTTCTTTTTTTGAAATTGCAGATTATGCTTCAAGTCACAAGTACGTATTAAAATATACTTTTTCCATGAAAGCAGTGTCTCTTAATTTTTAATGTACTCATTTAAAGAGCTCTGATTTCTAGTAATGAATTGTTGTGATCCCCGTTTTGCAGCTGGAAGCCTGAGACATAGAAACACTCAGAATCTCTCTAGCGCTAAACCACACAGGCGAGCCTTGTGCTTCAGCCCTGAGGCCAAGTGGTGCAGCCTGACTCACGTCCACATGCCTAACCTTCCTTCTCAGACAAAAAAAAACCCAGGGTGGTTGCATCCAAATAGCCTATTGAGAGCAACGTTTGGCTGTTGCTATCCTCCAGATTATGTCTGAACATTATCTGGGAGAGTTTCAGCAGTCCCAGCCAATATCTGTGCCACAATGCATAGTGATGGCTGGACTCAGTATAGAATCATAGAATCAGCTAGGTTGGAAAAGACCTTGAAGATCATCTAGTCCAAACATTAACCCAGCACCACCAAGGTCAACACTAACCCACAGCACTAAGCACCGATTCTACAGTATTAAATATCTCCACAGGGACAGTGACTGCAGCCCTGCCCTGGGCAGCCTGTTCCAATGCCTGAGCACCCTTTGGGGAAGGAATTGTTCCTCAGCTCCA
>JBCJKH010018116.1:0-13010 GCA_039877255.1 Loriculus beryllinus | reverse complement strand
TCACTAAGGGGAAATCCTGCCTGACCAATTTGGTGGCCTTCTATGATGGGGCTACGGAACTGATGGACAGGGGTAGAAGAGTTGATATAAAGAGATGTAAATGAAAAGGCAAAGTTATCACCTAGGACAGATCAGCAACTGTAGAGAAATAATCCAAGGTTTTCATCAATAGCAACATTTACAGAAGCCATAGTTATACTGAGTGAATCGCACAAGCCCATACTTTGCATTGGTCTTCTGCAGCAGTAGGAAGTAAGACTGGATCACTGGCATGGGCTGACAAAGAGCAAATACCTCTTAAAAGAAACTCTCATTCAGCCTCTCCTCAAACACATTATTAGTTACTATTAGATCTTATGCCAAGAAACGAAAAATGTTTAGCTAAGATGCTGCTCAGAAAACTCATTCTTCTTTACCTTTATTGGCCATGGCCATTCTTAGGTCATAAATCCAAACAACACAGACTGAATTTGTTTGTTATTGTTAATTTATTGGGAATTACAGCAAATGGTTAGGTTTCAGGAATTATTGACTTTCCAGCCTTAAAGCATTAGTTTTATCATACTGAAAATTAAATGAAAGAGCTTATGCAAATGACTGGCAGACTGTAACAAAAAAGCTGAATGTTCTTACTCTAATAATAAAAGCTATCTTCAAAGTTTCCTGTAAGATAGCTCTTCAGGTATAACAATTCACTTCTGCATTACATCAGTTCAAATGAGCTCATGTCTGCTGACCATTTGGGCTCAACAGGAGATGAGAAAACATTCATGATGCATTGAGGCAAGGAAAAGACGGAGTGTGGGACAATTACATCGTTCAGATTGAGACTTTGACTTTTAAAGTATTTAGAGGGGAAGGAAAGAAGGAATGTGGGAGTGTGTTGCTCATAATATAATTATGTAATATATTATGTAAAATACATAATAATTATGTATTTTAAACATAAGGCAAAATTACACAGAGATAATTTAAATTTTATATATATATATAAATATATGTCTCCAGAATACTAAGTTTTACAGCTACTGCATTCATACCACAGTAATCATTCTAAGATTCTATAAGCAAACTGGCCTAGTGTGAGGTGTCTCTGCCCATGGCAGGGGGGTTGGAACTAATGATCTTAAGGTCCTTTCCAACCCAAACAATCCTGTGATTCTATGATGTGTCAGAATAAGCAGAACATTTACTTACATGAAAGCAACATGCCAGTCTTTATAGCTTCATTCTTTGTGCTTTAATATATTTTGCTGCCTTATTTTCATTTCAGACATCTCACTTTAGAAAAGAGATAAAAAGCACAATGTGCCATCTAAAACTTCAATGTGTCTTCTAAAGTGCTGAAAGAGCACTTGCAAATATTAAGAAACATGTTTATGAAATTTAATAAGCTAGTATTTAAGATTTTATTTTTAATCAGAATTTAGATTTTATACTATCTCAGGACACAGTGAACATTTTTAAGTATGGAACATCTTTAACGCAAAGTCTACCAAAGACACTGTAGATTCGATTTTTGATATAGTGTTACAATTTACAACTTAGATAATCAGTGCACAAAATATTCAGCCAATGGGCACCAAATTCCTTCACAGAGCATAAATAACATTAAAGGCCAAGCACACACTGGCTGAAACTCACATTTCAATTGCCTGATGCCGATTCTGTTCTGATGTATGTACCTTAAAACTACAGGGGAAGAAGTATCAGATGCTGCTCACCATAACAAACAAGCTACGGACAATAACCCAGTAAATAAACAGATTAAATTTAGAAATAATTTTCCTAACACACATTACTTTTCCAACTGGCTGAACTACCTGGATAACCAATATATTACCTGCTGCCTTCCTGCCTGATGCCATGGGTTGTCTCATATTCTATTTAACACTTAAAAATAACTTGCTGTAAGGATGTTCGCACCATCTACTTGTTAAAATTCACCTACATCTTTATAAAAAAGTACACATTATAAAGTAATAAGAAGTGAGACACTGCTCCAATATAAACTGAGATACGGTAGACACCACCCCTACTAAAGGAATACTGTAGACTAAATACTGTTGTATGCCCCTTTTTCCACTGTTATATCTTACTACATCCCTTTTCTCTTCAACTGCATCCACAACATCTCTTCCTCCCCCTACCATGCCTTCTGCAAGTCAGGATATCCTTCTCTGCTTGCTCTGATATAGGATGTGTCTGGAGTACACCTTCCAGCTGGTTGCTGACCAATTAGAGCACTAACTGGTTAATCACTGTATTTCATTTGATTGGCCAGCTGTCCAAATATGTGGAACACGCAATCCCATTGGTCACTTATCCTAATGAGAGCATGTAAGGCCCAAGAACCAACTGGGACTCGGTTTGCAACCTCACACAATTCCAACTGAGTGAGCAGGAGCTTCATCTCAGACATGGTAGTCTGTAGCTGCATGCAGCAGCACCACACATCTCCAGAACATTTGGCTTTTAAGGACCATCTTACATCAAAACAAATCTGTGACACTACTCAGACTGATAAAAAGTTCTTGTTACAGCAACATAATCATTGCCAGGCTAAATGCCTGTCCTTCAGACTTACTACCAGATATTGTACTTCTGGTATGACAAACAAAAAACGCCACAAGAAACAGGCAAGTAAATCTAAAAGAAGCTCTCCTAGCTTAAGCAGCAGCAGGAACATCAGCATGATTATGATCTGTCTCATAGAATCACAGAATGGTTAGGGCTGGAAAAGGCGTTAAGATCATCTAGTTCCAAGCCCCATAACTCATCAAGTTGTTTGACTAGTGACTTCAGAAACACCAAGGATCATTATGTACTACATAAACTAATGACCAATTTTTCAATTCCCAAATGGGAAATATGCCCCTTTGTGTTTTATTAGGGTCATAAGTAGTAAATCAGATGTAGAAAACTGCTCAAACTATCCAGACTGTTAAAACAGTAGCCCTCTGCATTAAACCTAGTGGCTTATCTTTTCTACTGCAATTCTATTAACTTCAGTCAGGCTGCCCTGAACTTTTTCTGTTTATACTGTCAAGTGACAAAATCCATTTTCTACAAGTTAGCTGAAACTAAAATTAGCTAAGAATGATGATCTGCTGAATCTGCAACAGGTATGCTGCTACTTATCAACGAATAAACCCCCCAAAGGCTATTGAAAAGAAAAATAAAAAGGAATATATACACTGCATAATTTCCATTGTGAAAAGCATTATTATGAGACTTCTGATATGAAGGTCAAAGTATTTCAATTTTAAACATTTGAATTCTCAACTGAAATTCCACTCAGTTGGCAGGTCCTTTCAGGAGTAACACTGAAATAATTTTGGAACAAGCTTAAGGCACCAATCATGCAAACAAGTCTTTAACTTCACATATATGAAATCATCCCTGCATGTCTTGTTGTTGCAGAATTTAAATATGTACATAAACCTCGTCAGACATATTTCTTGCTCTTCAGAAAGACATTTCTTTCCTCAAGACAGGCTCAATAGAACAATCTCTTTTTTATTTCACTTCATTAAATTAAATTTCTATTAATGTCCTTGTTGATTGCTGCTAAGAGTCACTTACCTATGCCTGATTCTGCCTGTTTTCAAAATTTCTACTTGATTAAGTGACAGCCTTAACACTGTTTGTATTCATATACACACGCCACCCCTCCTGATAAAAAGAGAATCTCTGTAACGCTGTGTGAAATGGCAATTTTATTTCCTTACCATATTAAAAAATAAGAGCTTCCTGCATACTCCTTGCTCAAATCACATGGATTTTCTTTAAGATTAGGGCATACATTGTAACAGCAGCATATAATTTTCCTGCACAATAATTTTTTTCCAGTTGAAAGGTATCCTATAATACCATCAGCATCAAGAGGAATAGACACCTGATTTTCAGCTAGACAAAGCTTACGTGTTTGATGACTTTATGCCTTGTAAAAAGCAGTTTTGAGATACAGAGCAGCTACATGAAAATTTGAAAACTATCTGGCAACACATTCTTTGACCAAAGTGCTAGACTCAAAGGAGACTTATTGTTCCAATAATAAAATGGTGTATTTTTTCCCCCAATATCCTATTTTGTTACTCTAATTTTATCCTTTGGAAACTGCAAGTCTTCTGTGCTTCAGAAAATCCTTCAGCATGAACTTGAAACAACCAAACAAGGAATCTTTGCATTGAGCTGGTTACAAAATACATACTTACAGTATTTTTTTCTTTCAGAATTCCTGGCTGAAGCTCTGAGACAGAGAAGATACCAGAGTATCTTTGGGGTTTGATTTTGTTTTAAAAAAGTTGGATTTTACTTACAAAGTCATTTATAGCGTTGCCAGTGTCACACATAGTGTGTGCTCAAAAGTCTTTCTCCAGCTGTTACTGATTGTTACAATAATAGAGTATCAAGATGATCCAGGTATCAGTAAGCACACAAGATTTTTTAAAAACATGAATATGAGTTTCAAGGAATCAAATTAATACTATTCTTAATTGACATTATCTGTAGTAAAATAATTCACTTAAATGTATGTTGCAACCTCATCAAATGAAAAAATTAAGTACAGCAAAGCAAAATGTGGTGAAACAGTGAGTAAACATATTCACCCTAGTAGGGTGTATATTTACAGGTTTATTTGTTACGAGGTAACCGCTTCCATCACCAGTTTGTTGGACTGACAGAAACAAGTTATATTTTAAAAATTCATCAGTTTTAAGCTAATGTGCCCACATGAAATCGTTCTTACAAATCTACAATTCAATCATTTTTTATTGAATACTATGTATTAATAAGGTCAATTCTAAGAGTCAACTGCAAATATAGCCATCTTTTGGACGACATATGGCAAGATCTCCAACTCCTTTTAGCTTTGGAAATTTACATCTGCCTGTTCATTCAAGATGCTGAGCATACATTTGTTGACAAATACAGAAAATAGCAGATGGCAATAAGCAAATGCTCAACATGAAGCACTGGGGATCCTTTGAAAATTACTTGGACTCAGACATTTGCCATTTTTAACAGCAGAATACTGTTTCAAAATAAATTCCATCATCTATTATGCTTAATGCTAATGAAGAGCTGTGATCAGAACATTGACGATTACAGAATGAATGGCATATAAACTGCAATTGGTATCCAAGATGCAAGTTGCTTTATAACCTTCAGGATTTTAAAATAATTAGCACAGTACAATTCTTCAGGTGCTTAACCTCTGTTGCTACATATAAGCCAGAAAACTTTCTGTACTGACCACATAATTTGACATGAAATCTTTTAATATGCAATACACAGCTGTGCTCATCTGCTAGTGCAGCCTCTAAACTGAAGTTACTCTGGTGATTAGTTACTACCATAGGACCTAAATCCACCTGTTCTCTGCCTGCACCAGTAGTACTACTTCCTACTACCACCACCACCATCTCCAACAACAGCTTCAGAAAACCAAAATGAACATTTTGTCAGTTAGAGATGTGAAGCTACCAAGAGCTCTAACTTGGGAAGCAAGGCAGTTACTTCATCTAGATAGGATGCACAGGCAAGACAAGAGTTCCATCCAGTGCTATACTTTCTACTAACAGTGAGCCCTAGATGCCTAGCAAATAACACCAGGATAGAACAAACATACAGCACCTCCCTCATATATTCCACTAATATTTGGAAGTCTGTAACTCCTGAACCTCTGAATCAGAGAGTATTTTCTGTGTTAACATGCTATGGTACATTTTCAAGAAAGTCTTAAAACTTTTCCAACCATGGAATCCCTTGGACTCAACATCACCTGTGGCAATAACTTTCACACTGTAACTGTGTTCTACGTATATCACCTCTTAGTGAAGGCATGTACTGTAGCTTCTGGTCACTCCTATAGCCAATGAGTTTTTTAAGGTAAAAAGAAATAATATTAATTTCATCGCAGTATTCACTTTAAATTAGCTCCCTACCTTAACAGATAGTCTCCCTGTTGTTTTCATGAAGAACAAACAGGTCATTATAAATATTTGATTTACATTTTACTAGTAATTCAGTAAAGGAAACATTAGGAGATCCAAGAAAACAGCTACTTCCACTAAGAGCAGAATTATGCATCTTGGGTTCCAAAGTGCTATCCTACGTTGATTCTTCTGGTGTTTAATAGCGAGGACTAAGGGATTTAGATTCTGCCTGCAAACACCTTGTACAGTGTTGAAGTTTAAAACTCAAAGCACACAGATCAGTTTCAAAGAAATAAGTTAGCAGGAAGCACTGAGGAGTAGATGGACAGCAGGATTTCTTAGCAAATTCAACTGAACAGTATAAAAATGGGAAAATTTAGAACACAGCAGTGAAACGACTATTAAAAGTTTTCACAGGGGCTAGAAATAGAATAAATAATGAAACAGGAAAACCAAAACCCAGAAAACCAATCAAACAACCAAACAAAACCCCTCAAACCCACCCATAAATTAATTTCAACTCTAACAAAACCCAGTTTCTGACTTTGTCTTTACCTCACTTCAAAATCCCAACTTAGCACATTCAATCTAACAGCTCAAACCAAGCAAGAGCAGCTGCACATGTACTCTCTAATGCCCTGCCAATACTGACAGTCTAGCTAGCAGCAAGATAAAGGAATATATAGAAACTGAATTCTGCTCACCTTTCTTCCTCCCCATCAGGCTGCCATTTTCAAGAAACATAGGAATTTAGTTACCTTGGGAATTCTGTCTACTTATTTATCTGAAAATGGTCAGCAATATATAAAAAAGCCCACCCCATTTTCCTCAGAAAGGCAGGCCAAGGCATCTTTTGAGCACAAAAGCCTGAATTCAGGAGAAAGAGTAAAACAGAACAACCAAGAATTCTATGCAGTAATCTGATAGATTCAAAATTCTTATGCAAATAAAGCAGGAGTACAGGAAAAATTAATTCACAGAACAAGAAGTCTTAATGTATGACCAAGGACATGACTCCACAAAAATGCACCAGAAACTTTCAAATAAAATTAATATTATGCTATTTTCCTCCTAGATATTTTCTATTCCATTACTGAAGAAGGAAGAGCTTCACTTTGCTCTTTGCACCTGATCTTTATACATTCAAGGGTTGCATTCAGCACACACAGCTGTAAATACAATAGTAAATACCACAAGGATCAATTACTAAATTGCATGACCATGTGCTACAAACAGTGACCTTTTTTGACTGGGGCACCTGATTATTCAGCATCAGATGATCAAGTGCTTGGCTCAGTTCATTCATGAATGTTTAGCAAAGCTGGGAGACAGTTTTGGAACTGGAACACTACAACCCCTCTTTGCAAAACATAATGATCACTCAACGTCCAGAAATTTATTTCCAACTTAAAACAGCCTCCATGCACAGATATTATAAATATACTCAGATAAATCATATTTATACCAAAAATGTAGAAACAAAATCTGCAATTATTATCTTATTAGTTTATAATTGGTTTTTTTGCACATCTTAAATAATAAAAGTTTACTTACTAATAGAGCAAGTTTTTGGTACTTCCGTTTTAGTTCTGCCAGACTATCCGATGGCTTAGCACCCAGGATTTCATACCAGTCCTTTTGTGTAATGCTTTCCAAGGCCATAGTCTGACTGGCTTTGAAATGATTTTCTTGGCACTGTGTAAGAAAATTTAATAAATATAATGACAATACGAAAAAGAAGGAGTTTGAGATAGCAAAAATGAGTTAATGGGACAAGCTACAGGATCATGAAATCACACCTCCACCACTATATAAGACCTACAGCACAAAAAAACCAGGCTGCTCCATACCACAGATTCTCCTGAACGATTTAAGTTACTTCGTGCTTCTGATCCCAGTTCCTTAGTATATAATGCTTCAGAAGCCATCCATATGCCTTTAAAATAATTTTGTATTTGAACTATTTTGAGTCTACCCAGGTTATATATGCACTTTACATATCTACATATATATATATATATATATATATATAAATAAATACACATATACTTTTTAAAATACTTTATTTTGAAGCAGTACTGTACCGGGGGGAGGGAGGGGTTATAAGAGCAAGTAGTAACAGGACAAGAGTTAACAGATTTAAACTGAAGGGAAACTGAGATGAGATCTTAGGCAGAGCTCTTCCCTGTGAGGGTGCTGAGGCCCTGGCACAGGGTGCCCAGAGAAGCTGTGGCTGCCCCATCCCTGCCAGTGTTCAAGGCCAGGTTGGACGGGGCTTGGAGCAACCTGGTCTAGGGGAAGGTGTCCCTGCCCATGGCAGGCGTTGGAACTGGATGAGCTTTAAGGTTCCTTCCAACCCAAACCATTCTGTGATTCTGTGACATATCATTGTCATGTCATCACCCAGCTCTGGAAGCCCCCCCACACACAGTGATGTGCATGCAGGTGAGAGTGCTTTGGCTCACTGGTGGCTTGCAGGGGCGATACACCAGCACTGGGGAGCTGAGCCCATGGGTCTGCTCTTCATGGGAAGCTTTTTCCTTATTTCCTCGAAACATGGGGAAAGAACTGTTGTCTCCTCCTCAGCGCCATGCTGGCACGAGCTGTGCTGTTGAAATAATAACACCGAGGGGAAATCATCTTCCGGGTTTGTAAATCTTGTGCAGGGAGTGGCTGTTTGCACTAAAATAACTCTTCTGCTGGTGTGGGTTGTATCTTGATCACAGCCTGGGCTGGTTCAGCCATGCTGGGAGGAACCCTTTAAGAGCTCTGACCACTTTTAATACTCTGTTTTTAGGTAAGGCCTTGAATATGTAATGAAAATAAGAACTGCCTCTCTTGGTCACAGGAAGTGGGATGGTGAAGTGCTGTGTTGGCTGTCAGACAGGATACCTGCTTTTCCGAATATTAAGTGAAAATATACCTTGTGCCAGCTCATATGTGAACCTTGGAGTCCCCCAGGTCTTCACTTGCTTCTTTACTATGAGGGTGCTGAGGCCCTGGCACAGGATGCCCAGAGAAGCTGTGGCTGCCCCATCCCTGGCAGTGTTCAAGGCCAGGTTGGATGGGGCTTCAAGCAGCCTGGTCTAGTGGAAGGTGTCTCTGCCCATGGCAGGGGCATTGGAACCAGATGGTCTTTTAAGATCCCTTCCAACCTAAACAATTCTATGGTTCTGTCATAAGCCAAATCCTGAGCTACTGTGCATTGTCTTACGTTGACTGGAGTTACTGGAAATAAACTGGGTTACATTATGCAGTGATGGTGATCCAGGGGTACCCTCTGAAAGCGCTACTTATTGAAATCAATTTCAGATACCACAGTTTTGGTGAACAGAATTGAAATAAAAGGGATTTTTCAGAATTAATGAAGTTAATACATGTAAACTGATGTGAAAGACAATGCTTTGTCAAACCTTACATAAAAGTTACAGGTATCAAGTAGTCTCTGATGTTGGATTCACACTCATTTATGCTGTAACCATAAATAAATGTGGCTTGGTGGTTTATACTGTTAAATATTCCAGAGTTCAGAAACCCTTTTGCACTTAGGGACAAACACTAGCAACTGGCAAAAGAAAACACTTTTCTTGGAAGCACTTCAACTAGAAGGGATCTCCGGAGGTAGTCTGGACCAGCTCTTCTCTCAAGGCAAGGTCGGCAGTGACCAGATTACTCAAAGCTCCTAAGAAACAGTAACTGTAATATTTCAGGGCTGCTATGTTTTAGCATCTTTGTTCTTCTAGAGCTTTAGTTGAAGTTCAAAGTTACCAGTTGGAAATCTGTCACTTTTAATCCTGCAACTGGCAACTCTGAGGTAGAAAGCTTTATGTTTCTGTGTGGCAAATTTGCAGCCCTATCTGTGGGCTTATAAAAGAAACAACGTAATAGTAATTTTATAAATGAGACCCATGTCATAAGCTTGCTTATGTTCCAGAGATCATCAAACCCTTCAGATTTTCTTCTTTAGTTTTTTTTACTTCATGTCAAAGTCTAACTTCGGGTCTGTCTACTTTGAAAAGCTGTGGAAGATTCTAAGAATAAGATTCAAGCAGAAAGCAAACACTTCAAATGGTTGATGGTATCACAACATGTTCAGCTCCATGACTTTGGCAGTCTCAGGAAAAGCAAGATAGAAATACAAATCTACAGGAGAGCAGGTTTGGGGAACAGAGGAGATTTTCATAACTGCAGCTGCCCAAAAAGGGACACCACCACCTCCCATCCCCTTGAAAACCTTCTGGATTCACACCAGCTGTGGAAGAGCCAAGTTTTCAGATTTATTTTTTTTTTCTGTGAAGTCAAACCGGATTACTCTTGTAGAGAAACAGAATTAGGAGCAGATAATCTTTGTTTCACTATCATAAACTGAGTCTGGCCCTTGCCATTTCTTGTATCTGTTCCATGGGAAAAGTAACTTTGAACAGATATATGCCTTTCAGTGGAAAGGTCACATCTCTGCAGAGCATTTCAGATCTATAATGCTTACATTTCATTAGAGGGATCACATGTACACAGCTTAACCAGGTGAAGTGTAAAAAGGTTACTGAGGAAACAGTTAAGAGTTTTCTTGGGCTGAAGGAACAAATCGTTGAGGGCTCAGTTAACACTGTTGTTGCTAGTTACACTGAAATGACTGATTTCCCATATAGGTATAGCTGTGAAGTAAATTGGTTGTATGTATTTCGGATTTGGTGAGGTGCTTTTCCTCTTTGAGCTGCTTCTGTTGAGGGTTCTTCTGGGGGGGAATTAAAAACCACCAGAACTCAAGTCCTCAGCCTCTACAGTAGTATTTTACTGAGAGTTAAACAGAAAGTTAATTCCTTCAGCACTCTCAGAATTAATTCACTAGCCACTGCATGGGAAATAATGACTTGAAAATGGAACTTGGTCACCTGACAGTAAAATGTCATGAAAGGATTAAAAAACTAAAATAATGAACACAAACTAATAGTTCTGAATCAGTTGATAGCTTAGGTGTGAACATTTGATTTTTTTGTATTTCAGATTAGCACAATGTTTTAATAGCCAGTGCTCATTTAACAGGAGATACTGGCTGATCTGATTGTGAATTACAATTATTCCTGAAGATAAATAACTTGTCTTCCTCTCCTGCAGACATCTTAGCACCACTTGCAGGTAATTCGTTTGTCCTTCTTAGAGATCAGATCCTCACACTGATATTTCCCAGATGAACATGTGTTATCAGTTACTGCTATTTTCATCTGGGGGCATTTGAAGGCCCTGTAAGGCTGTCTTGTGGTGGTGCAAATTCCTTTGAAAAGGTAACTCATGTGGAAGGCAATACAATCAATGAACTTCTAGAAATGGTCCATGGATTACCATGGGCAGAAAACCTCTGCACCATGACATGAAATGCTTGGGTATGTATATATAGACCTGTTATCTCAGCACATAAGCTGTTTTTGCCTCTTCTTCATCTGTCACTATTGTACACAGTATTCTGGCCCTGAAGAGCACTGTAGCAACAAGTGGAGCCCTCTCTATAAAGGGAAATGCTTTTGCCTTTGCTTTTGGGCTTTAGTCTACGAGCAGGTTTCTTTTGCATTCCTTTACTGATAGCTAAGAGGACCAAAGACTGAGCTGGAGCACTAGGTCCATGATTTTCCACAATCCTCAGCTGTTACCTGGGTTTCTGGCTGTGATTTAGGCTGTTCCAAGGAGATATTTCTGAGGTAATTCTAGCTTTGAGTGGTGACTTGACCTGACCATCAAATTAGTACATGTGTTTCTAATCATTAGGGTTGGAGTTGCTCCCTCATCCTCTTTTATTTATAACTCTAAGGATAGTCCTGGGGTACAGCTGAAGATGTGGCAACTCTCCTAGCGTGTCAGATAGTAAGTTTGTTAGCTTCATTTTCTTCCTGTGTTGTTTCTATGTACCCTTACCCTCTCTGAAAAATCATTTCATGGGAACATAAATGCCTTACTGAATAAGGCTAGCAGTCCTTCTGGCTTAACATTTTTTCACCCACCCTGGCACATGAGCTTGCTCCTCTGTCTTTCTGTTGTTATTCCCTGTCATCCAAAGTTCCTTTCAAGCCTCCTACCTCCACAGTCTTCTATGACAGGAAGTTCATGGAGTTTGCTGCTGCTTATGTGAAGAAGCTATTTCATTTACTTTCTCTAAGATAATGTTTGAGGTACATCAACTGTTTCCCCAATCTCTGCTTTGTAAGATTTGAGCTATTCTATTTAAACCACATCACAAAAATGGGCCAGTTATTATTATTGGGTGTAATTACATCTCAGTGAAAAATAATCTCTTTGGCCATTGACTCTACTGAGTGGTAGGTGAAGGAGATGGGTCTGTTTAGGGGAGGGCAAATCTGCTTTGGTGACAGATCAAATACAGGCAAGAGAGTGATGGGAAAAGGATAGAATAGGTAGGAAAAGGGGCATCTAAAGCTGCAAATGCAAGAAAGCACATTAAGAGAAGGGGGAAGGAATTGTTTCTGTAACTTTACTGAATTAATTTTTTCCCTTGGCTGTACTTGCAATGCTGGTGGTCTGGTGCATTCATGTTTTAAACATCCCAGCATGACACAGCCACATAAAGGAAGAGCACTGGAAACTAGCAGTGACTGCACAGTGCAATCAGTGTTGGAAAGGGAAGCAGAATCTTTCACTCGCTCTATTTAATTGCCTCCAATCAGATGTTTACACATAGCAGAGAGCTAATGGTGTGGCTTTTAAAAATTACTGCAAATTGCAATTCTGTTACATTAATATGATTAATTTGAACTAATACCGGTAGCTAAGATCCTGCTAAGGCACAATGGTGTGTAGAGATGTAAAGTTGTATGTGAAGCCATAGCATAACTGCCTGTTCTCCATGTTCTGTAATGGCAGAAAGAGGCTCATCTGTTAATTTATTATATTCAATATCAATGTAGATGTCAGGAGAATGGTATTTTAAATAATACATTGAAGCAAATTACAATAGCCTAAAATAAGTTTGTGAAGAAAATACCTTCAATAAAAATACCTAAATTACCTAATCACTACATGCCACTGCAGTTACCCCAAAACAATGGGTGCTTGACTACT